>JAVXUL010127979.1:0-16074 GCA_035590515.1 Trichilia minutiflora | reverse complement strand
TTATGGTCTACTGCATAGAAAATGATTTGTAATAAAGATATTTTATATAATTGGCTTGGCCAAGAGTATTATGTATTGTATTTTGTAAAAATACAAAGATTGATATTTATATGATTGAAAATCTTCCATTATCCATTATTTCATTTTATTTTTTGGTTAATGAGTTTGAAAACAGGTACTAATACCTTGCGGATTCTAGGGGTGTATTCTAAGTGATAGGATGTATTTCTGAGTATCGTGACGATTGCTACGTGATCGACTAAGGTCGGGGCGTGACACATGGAATGTCAATACCTTAAATATGATCTTTTACGAATTATCAATCATTATATCCTGAACATACCATCATAAACTCCTTCATGTGGATTTTATTTAGCTCCGATCAAAGACTTAGCTTTAGACATTTATCGACACTCATATAGGAACTGGAATTGAGATAAAGTCAATGAAACTCTCAATCTTATTGTATGAGCCAACAAATCCCATCTTGATCATCAATCGAACTTTTATATAAATAACATACAATTAAATCGGCTTCTTGTATAAGTCATGGCTACTCCTGTAAAATATACCATATGAACTACACGCATCCATACGAAGTTTGATTCAGATATCTTAAGTCTACAAACTACATCGCATACTAGTACAATCAATCAATAAATCGTTGACTATATATATACCATATGATTTATCGATGATTAATCATGTTCGATAAATAGTTTATAAACTATAAATCCATACTAATGCTCTTTTAATAATATTCATATTATCAGCCTACTTATGTCAATCCATAATATCTTTAGGCGGCATTCAATATACCTACTATGTGATATTGATGTTTAGTCAAAACCACTTACATAGGGAACGAGTTTAATAATTTTAGTTAATAATTAATAATTATCAGGATAATTCACAAACGTACCTTATTATTTAGCATGATATAATAAAGAAAGCAACCTACATGTGTGAATAAAGAATCATTTTTTAATTATTATTAAAATAATAATCCTAAAAATCGATGACATAAATGATTTCTAAGGTATACACTAACAGAGAGTAGGAGAAAATAAAAAGCAAGGAATCTATGAAGAAGGTGAAACAAGATGACTAAAGGCAGGGCTCCTCCTCCTATTTTATTAAGAGAGAGAGAGATATCGACTTTAATAAGTTAATGGGTGTATAGAGACTGAAGTTTGAGATTTATCGGTGTGATTGGTAAACTTTTTCTGTTCAACAAATGGTAGCTGCGATGATAGTGGTATGGCAATTCTATACTAATGCCACAAAAATGAGTAGACATTCTTCGATGTGTAGAGGGAAAAGAATTAGTTATGAAACTTCTGTTGTCACACCCCGACTCGTGGAACCTACTTATGACAACCACCACAAACTCTTAGAGTATATCCTATAGTCTAAAAAGTATACTTCAACGACTTGTAAGGCTTCGAGGTACCTAAAAAAATTTTTAAACACTCCTAAAATACTTAAAACATCCAACTACTTCTGTTCAAACCATACTTCTTATCAAAACCAAATAAATCTCAAAATTCTCAATCCAACATTCAATTTAATTTTAAATTAAGAACAAATCCAATATTACATCTCAAAATAATAATTAACACAATAAATAATGCATAAATTTTCTTAAAAATCTTATATATAAAAATACATAATCGAATTAAATTATAATATTTTTCAGTGGACACAAACCTTTTAAAATATGAATCGAGTTTAGAAATATACCTGAATATTCTAAGTCTTAATACCAATATTACCATACTACTTACTGCACTAATATCAGGTTCATATGAAATTAAAGTGTGAAGGATGAGTATAGGGGAGTATACTTGTATACTCTGTGAGTGGATAAAAATATATAAACACAATTAAACAATTTCATGCATTAACATAAGGAGTCTTATAAATATAAATAAAATTATGTTTTTAAATTTAAGTAATTTAGAAAATAAGGATAAATCTTTCAAATTATCTAAAATCATCCCAAAAATAAAATTTTAAAATCATTATATTGGCTTCTTTTCTCGGCGATTACTCGGTCCAAGAGTAATCCCAATACCGTCAGTGGATTTTTCTATGTAACAAAACTTCATGAATAAAATAGACCTTTATTTACAAAAATATAAAATATGCATACTAGTTTTTATAGAACAGTGTCCACCATTGATGTTAGCTTTGAATAGTCACGTGATACCTTACGTGACTATTCTTTACTTTTCACCTGGTGGGCCATCTACCATAAATGGGATCATCATCCCTTTTATATCAACTCCATTGATGAACCACTCACCCAAACAATCTCTCATAGGTCTCTATTCGGGCTATTTATCCTTGTAGTTACAAATTACTCTTCGGCCATATAGTTATATATCACAGACTGGCTCTCCGACCATATTTCATGAATTCCAATACATAAAAACTTGACCCACTGCCCAAATATCATAATCATATCAAATTAACATCATCATCATGTATTTATATATGTATAGATATTTCAAATTCGAAACTCAAATTAATTTTAAATTAATAAAATTATCGATTAAATCAAAATAATAAATCATTACTTTAATCATATAACTATACCATAAAATATTTTTATCATCACATAAAATCACATTTGACCTCAAGCCACCAATATACAAAAAAAATCAAAATGAAAAACATATTAAAATCAGAAAATATTTTTTCTATATATTATTCTATCATAAACAATAAGCTCTCTCGACCAACGAACAAAACCTGATTACTTCGCCTCCACATGAAAACACATACAATTATCTAACATCCCTAAATATTTAAAAATATAAATTTTTCATGGGTTATTCAAATAGATAATTAACTAAATAATTGAAATAGAAAAACATCCACTCACATACTAACTAGAAAATGCCAAACCAAACTTGAATTAATGAGAACTAATTGGCTACTTCCTCAAAGTGTCTAAACACAATGATAATAATATGAAATCAATATTTCATTTATAAAGTCACTATTTATCATAAATTCAAATAAAAATCAATGATTTCACTAAAACTATATAAAAATCATCATATAAAATTGCACACATAAACTATCTACATTAATCAAACAATCAACCAATCTATAACTTCATCAATTTTTCTTATTTATAAATACCATTTCCTAATACAAATTTAACAACCCTGTATACCAATCTGAAATGACAACCTCCATAAATTCTACATTATTATACATACCAACAATTAATTATGCTTATAGGTTATGAATAAACATATACTTGAATTTATGCAAAATTTCAAAATAAATAGAAACTATCTAAAATGAGAATTTTGAATTTCTTGAACATAATGGTAAAAATTTGACATAAAACATTCAAATGAATAAAACTTGCTAAAGGCAAGTTGGAAATACAGATTAGTAAACTATCAACAAAATCTCAAAGCCCAAATCTTTAGTTTTTTACTATTAACCAAAACCAATTTAGACAATCGAAACACAAAATTCAATTTAAAGAAAATGATCAACTGAAAATACTAACAAAACATTGTTGTAACTTTTTTCTCAATAAATAAATAAATTGAACTAAAACAATAAATTTACAAAAATTTAATTATATAAACTATTATATCGTGAATACAATTAAACTAAGTAAAATCAAATTCGTTAACAACCAACAAAATATGAGATCAAAAGCATATAAAATCCTAAAATCGTACATATCCATATGTAAACATAGCTTTTGAAAACTCAAAAAAAAAAAAAAGATCACTTATCAAAATACATTTAAGATATATTCAATAATGTCATAAAACATTTATATAAATTTACCTATATCTATATTGCTTTTTCAAACTTAACTAATATAAACTTTACTCACTAGTCATGTAATCTCATATCATAATGAACTTATCTCATAAACATTTAGAATATAACAAAACAATTTATGTATCTACTTATACTTAATATCATATTCTATATAAACACATCATCTTTTGAAAATATATCAAATGTATAAAGTTCCGAAACCAAATCATATTGACTCATAAAGCAGAATTTACACAATCAATATTATATTCTCAAACTTTTCCTAACATAAAGGTTGTTTATGCTTTAGGAAATAATTAAAATGTTCAAAGGTCCATCCACACTGAAAATATAAAACATATAATCGTAGTTTACTTGAAACACAAGGAAACATATTAAATCCCATTCACACTTTAAGCATTCACGAATTTCATTAAGAAATATAAGGAAAACATAATGAAAACAAAGAAACAAAACAACAAAACAAATCAGTCAAAGAAAATAACAATGAACTATAAGTCCCAATATTTTAATTTTTTTAAATCATGCAAAATTAAAGTTGTAAAGTATTATCAACTTACCAAAGGGTTAAATTTAATCCTAGAAAAGTTTATTTGCAACAAAATAGAGAAACCTCCAATCTCATGAACAGTATTCAATTTCTTCACTTCATTTTTTTGGCTTAAACTCTATTAAATCAGTTAAACGAAGCTTGTACATTGTAAAGTATAATGTGTATAAATGATTTGTTAAAAAAAAGGCAAGTTAAATGGTAAAAATTGAAGAAAATAAGGGTGAAATAAAAATGAGGTTGGGGAGAATGGTTTATGCCATCCAAGGAACCCAAATGAAAGAAAGTAAATAGTATCCCCTTTTTCATAAAATGGTTAAAGCCCTTGAAAAAATAATAATGCCCCTATCTTGCTTTCATATATTTCTAAAACTAATTTATCTTTTATCCGAAATTCAATTTTGCTTTCGATTCTTTCTAATTAATCATCCAGATGTTTAGTTTAATATAAAAAATGGTTAGCAAATAGAATATCCTGATCAATGAAAATTTGAGTTGAAAGTTTGAGTATTCAATGAAAATATTAAGGATATTTTTTTCAAAATCATGTAAAATCAATCAATTTCATCTAAAATCTCTCAAAACATCTAATAGACAAAAATATTAAGTCAATTTATTGATTTTTAATGCTTGAACAAATATTTTTAAAATAACAAAAATACGCTTAAAGAGTTTAAATGATCAAAATGTCCCTGATTACTAAATTGGGATATTTCATCTGTCATAAATGATTTTTACTAGCTCCTGACTCCTAAGGTGTGCGAGCTTACCCAACTTCAAGACTCGATTAATTTAGATATCTCAACAGAGCAAATTTGTGAAATACAGGTGTAATAGACTAAGATTCATGACAAACAAACTCATTTTTCCACTAAGGAGCTTACTCCTGTTATGATTTTGTGGCACCATTTTATATATGTCAAACTAAGTCCCATTTTTTACCTGATGGATGCTTTTATAGAATGGGCTAAAATTTTATATGCCATCAAAATCGATAAAACAATTAATGAGGGTGTATAGATAGTTGGTACCATTCAGTTCACAATAGATAATTTCCACGTGGGGTTGACATTTTCACATCTCATCACCAAGTTAATAGCTATAATAGGAGTTGATACAGAGGGCCCAGAGGTGTTATAACTAAAAGAAATTATAAATAGGGGTATAGTAAATAGGATTTATAAGACAAAGACAACTATATAGAAGGTAGCGAGTTCTTTCTATATACGTCACGCCTAAGGCCAGTCAGTTGCTTTTGAGGTAAAGAATGGCAGCAATATGAGTATGGGTGCCTCCAATCTTTGAAGCACCTAATACATTGTATGGGGGTCTAGTTAAGCATTGATATGTCTTAGGCACTTCGGTTGCCTCCCCTTCCCCTGTACAGTAACAAATAGAATCTCAGTACCCACCAGAAAATGAGGATAATGATGATACTGAGTAGGAGATGAGACTTGCTCTTGTTTCTCAGGTATGATTATTTTTCTTCCATTTTCTTTTTGTTGTGATTATGCGTATTACAGACAATGCTCATTATAAGTTTTGGGGGGATTTTTATTATTCTAAACTATAACAAGGTTTGTGAAATTGATTATATGTTTTGATTTTATAAAAACTTAATTTTTAGGATATCCTTTTAGTATAGGTGTGTATTTTATTTTTTGCTTAATTTATTAAGTTTCATGTAAGTGCATGTGTGAATGAATGTGTGTGCATGTTAATGAAGGTTATTGATAGGGTAATTGAAATATAAATCTGTGTATTAATATTGAACTTAGATTATATGAGTTTAAATATGAAATGGACTTATGTTAATGGTTTGAAATTAATTAAGATGCATGCTTAAAAGAACTTGGATGAGTTTAGAAATCAATTGAGTTAATTATAAAATCTAAACTTATGAATATTTTTTTATTAATAAAATGTGCATATGCTAAAAGTGTAAGCTAAAAAATAAAAAAAATAAAAAACAAAAAAGCTAAGCAATAAAACTACTCTAATATTTTGAGGGTCTTAATAACAAAAGGTTGGTACCATAAGTATCAAATACTCAAGTAAAATAGATACTTAAAATAAGAGTATATAAACCAATCAAAGTATCTAACATGCTAAGTAACTGAGGGTCAGCATTACAAGTATCGAATATTCATGTAAAAAGGCTATTTAAAACTAAGATAAAGAATCAAAGGCTTAGAAATAAATGAGCTCAAATTCGTTAATGTGTATAAAAAACTTGGTAAATTAACACTTATGAGTAAGGGTAGAGTGAAAGGTGATATCAAGTTTTAGATTCGTTTAGGTTTTTCAAAGGCATATGTTTGATGAAAAATTGAAAAAATTGATACAAATGTCATGAATCATAGATACTTGGTCGAGTCTTTAAGTTCGATGTCAATGTAAAGGATTTATAGTTCATAACTTTTATTAAGGATGCGTATCAAATTTTTATTTGCATAATTGGTTTTAGTGCATTATTTTATTTTTTATGATAAGTTGAGGTGTGAATTTAAATATGGCTGTTACGTTGACGGATCCATGCTGGAGAGGGTGGTTGGCTGGATCTTCTCTTGCAGAGCCTCACCTCCAAGTCCCTGTAATATAATAACACACTAGAAGTCACGCCGAGTGGGATTTTCTATGAAAAAACTCCGATATCTAAGTCAGATATGGTGAGAAAAAGTATGATGAATTTCGATAAGCTAATCGGAATAAAATGAAAGGAATGAAGCTCTGTTACCAAGTGTGAAGATGGGAGAACGAGGAAGGAATACCCACAAGTAGAGAGCTAATAAGAACTCAAATTCTGGAATATGGACTCAAGTCCTCAAGAAGCCGAAGCCCTCTTTTTGATAGAGAACTCCCATTTATATAGTGTCCTGGTGACGTGACTAGGCATCGGAGAATGGGAATGATAGGACTCTATTGGCTTTAGGCAATATGTGGCCGTCTTTCATTAATATTGTAAATGACATTCCTGCCAACTCTAGGCCTACTACTGTCAAGTTGTCTGAAGATGGATGATGGATAGGATAGGCAGCTCCTAGGACAGGGCATCTACTCCCATTATAGGGCCTACTATATCAGCAGTCATTCCCATTTTTGGTAGCATGGGGGCGTGATTGGGGGTTCTCTGGTTGGGGGTTTCATGTAGGTTGGTGGAGAGGAGACATTTTTCCTGCGAAGTCGCTTGTCACGCCCCAACCCATGGGTTCTACATGTGACAACCACCACAGACTTTCAGGATGTACTCAATCACACAAAATACCCCCTGTAAGCCTGTAAGGCATTTATCAACAACTTGTTACAACCATTTTTTTCACAAAGCACTTCCAATATTTATATTCACAAAAAAATACCCAAATGTCGAATCAGTTTCTCAAAACAATCTCAAACACTTCAAATATTCCAATGATACTCAATCAAATAAAAATATGCGGGAATCAATCCATCCTAAAAATATAAATCTAATATTTATTACAAATCTGTTGCCATTCAAAAAGGCTCATAACAAAAGAAAATATAAATGCAGACATCAGTAGACTAAGACTGGTGCAGAGTGAGTCGACATAACTTATACCTGAAGCTCCTAGCTGAAGGAGCGATCACTACCATCACAAATCTGCTATCTAAGCGAACCTGAAACTGATGGGTGAAGTGGTGAGTATACGGAAGTATACTCCGTGAGTGAATAATAAAACAAATATAGTTATCCAAATTTGATTTATTAAATTAATTCAGTAAAAGAATAAACAACTCGTTTCAGTTGAAACCCCATAATCAGTACTAAAAATCATTGGGCTAGCTGTATTCCCGGTGATCTCCTTAACCAAGGAAAACCCGAGATCATCAGTGGATTTTATATACAAATAAAATATGATATTTTATAAAAGATGGATTTTTAGTAAATTTAACAAAGATGCAGGGTTTTCAAAAAAATGTGCCTATCACTGATGTTGGCGTCGAATAGTCATGAGGTGACGTCCGTGAGTATCCTCGATGAGACTCATAGGTGGTCAAATCCATGTCCAAGACAATCGCATAATTCTCTATAACAACCTCCTCCTGTGAAGTCTCCTACACTCACCTAGGCGACCTCTCTATCAGGCCGTCCCTAGACTACTATAAACCACACTCACCTTGAGGTTCACATCCCAGTGAACTCTTCCTCAGGCTACCATAATCTGCACTCACCTAAGGATCTACCCCAAGCTACCAATCTGTAACTACAGTACATAATTTGGCTCTCACAGTCGATATCACCAATATATATATCATAATCCGCAATCCACATCATAAATCACAAAAACATGGCCCATTAGCCGTATCATGTCAACACAAATATCAAAACTGGCCATCTGGCCATATCATCATATCAAGCATAAATCAAAACACCAGACCATATTGATTTCATTACCAAAACCACATATTGGAGAAAAATAAACAAAAGTCATAAATATTTTCATATCATCAAATATACATAAAACAGCATTCAAAGTAAAATAACAAAACAAAAGAAGTCCATTCATAGGGTAGGAAGGGTTTACACTCCTTAGTTCCCCTTGTTTCTCGACGGATACCTCTCTCACGTATCGATGCCTAGTGGTGTGGTCGGTTTGCTCTGATTTCTTCTCAAAATCGAAAAGCCTCAATTTCCAAAGCCGAAACCCTAAGTGCTCCTTCACGAATCCACACATTTATCGCCAAATTGATGCTCCCAAAGTGTTCGACACGAGGAATGTGACTTGGAAGCGAAGAGAAATCAGAATTCGGGCAAAAATTCGGGTGAGGGCTAAGAGAGCAGAGGAGAGAACGTACGTGAGGGAGAGGAAGAGAGGGAAAAGAGGAAAAAAAGAAGAAAAGGTGAAAAAGTTGACCTCTTGATCCCTATTTAAAGAAAAAATGGCGAAATTATCATTTTTTTTCTCAAAGTTTAAGGAAAAGCTTCCAGAACGAGGACAAAATTGTCATTTTATGCTGATTCAAATGAACGAATTAGAGTTCGTTCGAACGAATCAGGTTTCGTTCGAATGAATCCTTCGACGTCTACAGAAGTCAGAGAGTTTCTCAATTGCCGGTCGAACGAATTCATGCTCGACTGAACGAATCAATACTTCGATCGAATGAATCTCTAGTTTGGTCGAACGAAGCCTCATTCGATCGAACGAATTCCTCTATTCGTTTGAACGAATATACCCCACAAATTTTTCAAGGAGTCCCCAAAATTTCGGTCAAACGAATTATTCTATTCGATTGATCGAACCCACTAAAATTAAAAATCTCACTTGAATTATTCCTAAATTTGAAAAATATCATTAGGACCCAATTCAAAATAAAACGTACTTTTAATTATGTTAAGGTTCTTACGTTCACGACTTCAAAACTCTATCTTAACAAACTCAAATCCCAAAAATAAATATGAAACCATATTTACATGTTAACGATGTACGAAATGAGATCAAAAACATATACAATAAAAAAAAATAAAATTATAATTATACCCTTAAATTACAGACACAAAACTCACAATTTAATTCCATTTTATTAAGGAAAAATGATAATTTTCTAAATTTTTATAAGTATTATTTTACATTTATTATTAAATATTAATAATAAAAAAGAGAGAAAAATTTAAAATAAAATTTAATTAAATTATAAGATGAAATTCAAGATTTTTTTAATAATAATTATTGACTTAAAAAATATCTTGCTTAAACAAATTCTTGTTTAAATAATAAATGTTTTGTTGTAAGTAGTAACAAAATTAATAACAGAAATTTATTATTATTCTTTTATTTTATAAAAAAACTAAAAACAGTAAGATTTAAAATTACACGAGAAAAAACAATAATAGTAATCCTTTTAACGATAAATAAACAATTAAAAAACAAAAATTAAAAGGATGAGCTGGCGGGCGGTGGCGGACTATCTGCACAGTGTCAGACTTCAAGTCTTCAAGTAGTGAGATATTATATTTAAACTGAAAATTACAGTCTTTAATGAGTTCAGAGTCTGGCAGAGAGAGAGAGAGAAATTTCAACGTTCTTGTTTATTTTGCAAGGAGTATAATAAGCGCACGTTAGCATTCCTTCACCCATTCTCTTGTCTCTCTCATTTCTTGTTTGTCTTTCTGAGTTTTCAAAAGATATTTGACAGGCAAGAATATATCAAGGTAAGCTCAAGTTAATTGAAATATTTTAATGTAGAATTCAATTTCTATCCTTTTTTTTTTTTTTTTAATTTTATGAAAGCTTCAACTTTTGGCTTCTGGGTTTCTCATTTGAGCTTTCATGATTAAATTTTGTTTTTCTTTGTTTTTGCTTAATTTTTGTTTAAAATAAAATGTAAATCTCGAGCGTTTGAAGTGCGCTGTTCATTAATCATACAATATTTCCTTTTCATGTTTCAGTTTTTGGTACTAAATGATGAAGTGTAACTTTTTCTTACCATGATAAAGAACCGGTTAAGATTAAATACACATTTCAGTTCTCTTAGTGCAGCAGATTTGCTTCTTTAGAACCTGCTTGCTTGTCTAGAACGTGCATGAAAAGAGAAAGAAAATGCATTTTTG
The DNA here is from genome assembly GCA_035590515.1 of Trichilia minutiflora. Classification (NCBI taxonomy): domain Eukaryota; kingdom Viridiplantae; phylum Streptophyta; class Magnoliopsida; order Sapindales; family Meliaceae; genus Trichilia; species Trichilia minutiflora. The sequence goes on along the minus strand of JAVXUL010127979.1, from coordinate 5,134 downwards.
AGTCTTATGATTCATGTTCGTATGCAAATAAAAAAGGAAAGAAAAGAAATCCCAAACTTCATCTTGATTTCTGGGTTTTATGAATGCTAGGACCAACTAAGAAGGGAAAAGAGGAAAAAAAATATTATACCATATGAAGAATATTGTTTTAGCACAGAAGGGTTTTAGTCTCATTGGAGGTTCTAAATAATCTTCTTTTTGGTCGCATCACTTATATGTGATTATTTTGCTTAGATGGGTGTTTTAATAATTAGAACGATTTTTGTTATTTAGCTGCATTATTTTATTTTTTTTTTTAATCTTGTTTTGAAGATTTTTCTTAAACCCTGTACCACACAAAACATTTCATTTGTCATCTGTTCTTTCTTCTTCTTTTTTTTTGGGGGGGGGCTAGATTTTTGAAATTTTTTCTTATTGCAAAGGTTGAAGCAGTAGGTCATAATGCTGGAAGAAGAATGGCACTAGCCAACCAAATGGAGGAGCACGCTGTGTTCATTTTTTTTTTTTTTTACCAAATAAAAACTTTACTGTCAATGGATATCGGTAAGAAATTCTAGCAGATCCTTAGTTCACCATGTCAAGGCAAGCTCACCTTCCACCTCGTTTCCCATTTCAAAAGAAGCCTGTCTCTCGCCCAATTCATGACCCAGTATCTCCACCCTCCCGTGCCGAATCAAACCCACAACACCATAAATCTTCTTCCCAAAGTTCCATCCTGGAGGATCAACCAGCACGGTTGGATAATTTGCTAAGCGAACCTGGCGCAGATTCTGTGGGAATTTTCCATCGCTGGTCAGCCAATGATTCAGTCACCCTCTTGGATGGTCTTGTGGACTCTTTTTTAGAGTTGAAACCCCTCAACAATGACAAGCATTTGGTTGGGAGTGAAACTTGTACCGACTTGGAGTTGGCTTGCATATATGGTCCTAATTCCCCTAGGAAAAGAGGTAATTTGACCTTTGCAGAGAATGCCATAGTTTCAGCTTTATCAGAATCTGTGCTTGAGAACCCTTTGCAGTATGTGGATGAGAGTCTTTGCATTTCTGGGATTAATCCCTGTGATTTGAAGGAGGCTGCTTACACTTCGACTGTTGATCACAGTGCTGAGACGAAGATGGTCAAAAGGTTTGAATATGAGATTCCCTGTTTACTTTCTAATTTATTTACTACGGAACTTTAATGGAACAAGAGCAGCAATCGATGAAACTGCTTGTTCCCTTTTTTAAAGAAAAAAAACAAAACTACTATTGATGTTTTCATGTTGATTAATTTTAAGCCCTTGCTTCTCTGGCATACCCCATTTGTTATGATTCTCAAAGCTGGTGGCAGTTGCCTGTTATATTATATTAAATTTGGTCTGAACAGTAATTATCCCAACAGACGCTCATGCATTGCTTGTGAATTATTTTTCCTAAAGTGCTACCATGAAATTGTCGTTTAGCATCAGGATTTTGGTATATGAATCAATAGAAAAATTTGCTTCTACTTAGTTTGTAATTGCAATATTCTAGTGTTGTAGCATTCACTCTCTGGCCTCAAATATTGGGATGACCTCTCCCTGGGCTTATTATTTCAAAGGGTATGCCAAGATAATTCCAACAATCATTGCCATTTTATGAACTTTTTGTATTGAGTGTATTTTCATCTTATTATATAGATGATATACTTCAATTTAATCTGATAACTATGACATGAAGCGAATTGGTTTTCTTTGCAAGGTATACAATACTAGCTCATACATTCTCATCTGTAAACGTTTACCCATTAATTTCGGCATTGAGATGACAGGTTTTGATTATTGTTTCACAGGCACTCTGGCCAACGTTCAAGGGTTCGTAAACTCCAGTATATTGCTGAACTGGAAAGAACTGTTAGTATTTTTCAGGTGATCTTTCTGGCAGATTTGGAATGATATTGCTTGTGCAATTTCGTTGAATATATGCTGAGCTTGTCTGTACTTGGGTAATGAACAATGGTATGCTTATTATTAATATGATAAATCATTCACGTCCTACAAAATTTTGAAAATATTCCTTGTAACTTTGAACAAATTACTTGTGTGGCCATTTCCCTTGTCATATGGCTTCTTTGCTTTGTAGCCCTGTCCTTGTATTTAAGATCCAGGATCAACATCTAAATAAATTGTGCCCATTCCTCTAGCTAGGATCATCAGCAAAATTGTCATGTATGTATGCTTGCAATGTCACTGTTGAGTGGAGTTTGCGAAATATTACTGTTGATTTTTCCTTCAGTTGTAACTTACAGAACCCACTGAAAGAAAAAAGAGTATCAAGTAACAAAATGAGTTTTCCTGCTAATCTGTTTTTTTGTAAGATTTTTCTTGATTGATTCATGTAAATATTTAGTCCGTTTGATCTCTTGTCAGATTCTACAATCAGAATTGGAAGTCAGAATTGCTTTAATGCTCCGGCAACATGCCTCTTTGTCCATGGAAAACAGCAAGTTAAAGCAGCAGATGGTCAGACTACAGCAGGAAAAGTTGATCATGGAGGGTGAGTGTTTTGTTATTTTTGTCAAAAAATCAGTGACTTGAAAATGTTTTTGGCCCAATTTTATTATACACATAATTAATACCAATAAGGTATTACAAAAAGTAAAATTTCAAATTAAGATGGAGCTTCCATTAAGTAGTGTGCTAAAACAAGACCAGAGAATGCTTTTTTCAAATTAAAATGCAGCTTCCACTAAATATGCTAAAACACAACTAAAGAAAGCCCTAGAGGTTCCCAGTGCATATAAAAAATCTTCGGGAATTCAAATTTTTGTTTATGAGAAATGTCAGGATTAATTTCAAAACTTCAAAATTCAGTTTAGAAATAAGTCAGCTATGCGGAATGATAAGTTGCGACATGGAATGATTGAAACCTCAAAATATCAATAATTTGATTGCTGACAAGATTTTTTAAAGAAAATGTAGGAGGAACAAGCAATAAATCGTATTCAGTGCCTGTATCTATGGTTTCTCTACTGGCGAGGAATCTTTTCAATTTTCTCTCTGTTTTACTTTGTTCTTAGTGCTTGGATTCAAATATGTAGTAAGGCAGACTTCGCCTACGAAGGTTAGTGAATATAGAGACTAAAGGTTATAGTTGCCAATAGCTCCTTCAAACTGAAATCCTTTCCCTCAGCAAAAAAGAAATTGTCAGCTTGTTCATCTTGCCTTATCTATGGATTCAATATTTTCCTTTTTCATTTCTTTTCAGCACCCCTCACACAAGAATTCTGTTATGGTGAAATTTAAGGTCATGTAGACATTTGTAACTGCAAGAAATGTAGATAAAAGAATCATTTCTTTTTTGGTACTCTAGATAAGCATGTTTTTAGAAATATGCTTATTTTATTCTACATTTTTCTTGGGAAGTCCGTAGCAAGACACTAATTTTCTTGTATTGTTATGTCCATGCCTTTGTTTCAGGTCAGTATCAGTCTCTGAAGAAGGAAGCTGAGAGATTGAAACTGGTTTTGGCAATATCCCCAAGAAGCAAGGTGAAAGTGTATCTTGGGTCTAAATCCACTGCTGAAGCATCTCAATCAGGGCTTACTTGGCAGATGCTAGACATGGCAAAACTTAATCTCAATTGATACCATCGATACCAGAAGGTTATAGCCACAGTTTTTGATGCATTTTAACAAAATATGACTCTTACTCTGAATGCCCAACATACTGAATGGAATCCAGCCAATGCAGCATCAATGCATGTCTAAACATCTCTTGATTCCTCCGTTGTTTGTAAGTGTCTTGCTGCAGTTCCAGTCTTTATCCAAGTCTGCTTTTGTATCCACAAATAAACCCTTGAAGAGAATTCTGAAGTAAGATCCTAATGGATTCAGGGGATTCCACAGCAACATTACACTTTAAAAGTGCTCACCCTAGAAGGCTTCAAATTATCATTCTGCTGTTCGAAAGTGCATGAACGTTCTCGTCCTGGAGCACAGTCATTCAGATTGCATCGTATCCAAGCTCCCAATTTAGTACAAAAATCTTGCTTCATATCCTCTAGTTTTTTCTCTCAAAATTTTGTAGTAGATAGATATAAACTGAACTTATCGGACACGAGCAGACTTCATAATCCAAATTACATGTCTGGAAGATGTCAATGAATCTGCTTGTCATCTTGTTGGTCACAGATGCTTATCATCTGCTCACGGAGACATCGCTAATACTAGCTGTGATGCAATTGGAAATGCCAGTGTAATTTTTAAACAATAAATTATTGTAGCTCTTGTCAGTTCTTGCTCGCAATTCTGAATAAAAAAATTTTCGCCCAGAAAGAAATCAAACTCACGCCATGGCCGGTTCGTTCATTGCTCCAACCGGTGCGTAATACTAAGCTCTCACTTTCATCTCGATTAGTATGCATATGTTTGTAATTGTTGCCCCTCTATTTAATTTTTAAAACATAATAATTAAAATGTTTGATAATTAATTACTTTTACTGAATATATCATATTTACCATTTATCAACAAAACCTTTTTGTTTTTTATAGCTAATTTTAAAACCCACCTCCAAACATAGCTCAACTCTACAATTGCATAAACATATATTCGAATTAAGTGAGAACTTTTATCCAACTAAAGTGAAAACAAACAACAAAAACACAAAAAATTCAAAAACCCTTGCAAGTCACAAGCTAATTTACTAGAGTAACAGTAAGAAAAGAGAAAAACAAAAAACGAAGGATATAAAACTTGCTTCAGCACGCGCTGGCCTAGCCTACAAAATGAAATTCTAATTAACAAACAATTTTATACCTTTTTTTTTTTCTCTTTTTCTTCTTTTATGTTTTTAACAATTTTTCTTTACAAAGTATAACGGTCTGTGAAATCCCAAACATTACTTGAAGAATGCCAACGTCTGATACACTGCATTAATAAAAAGTGGATTCTGCACGATACGGTTACAAATGCCAAACTCCATCCAATTCTGCCAGGTGCACAAGTGCATAAACACGGCAAGTAAATCTCTAATCACGGAGTGATGCCCGAGGAACAGCAGGTAAACCCAGTTCATCCTCAGCCTGTCAAGCATTAAAGTTACAGAAGAAAAGGTCTGTGACGTGCAAAGTGGTGACTGACATATATATAAAAGAGTACTCTGACGCCAGGGCTAAC
>JAVXUL010127968.1:0-16074 GCA_035590515.1 Trichilia minutiflora | reverse complement strand
GCCAAAACTCGCACTTAGAGAATTTAGCATACAGCTGTCTCTCTCTCAGGGTCTGAAGCACTACCCTGAGATGCTGGACATGTTCTCTCTTATTTCTTGAATACACAAGTATGTCATCTATAAATACAATGACAAACTTATCCAAATAAGGATGAAAAACCCGATTCATCAAATCCATAAATTCTACAGGTGCATTTGTTAATCCAAATGGCATAACTAGAAACTCATAATAGCCATATCGAGTTTTGAATGCTGTTTTGTGGATATCATCCTCTCTAATCCTAAACTGGTGATATCCCGATCTCAAACCAATTTTAAAAAACACACTTGCACCCTACAATTAGTCAAACAGATCATTTATCCTCAGCAATGGATACTTATTCTTGATGGTCACTCAATTAAGCTGTTTATAATCGATACAGAGCCTTAATGTACCATCATTCTTTTTTGCAAACAAAACTATGCTTAGTCGGATAAAATCCTTCTCGACTAAGTCTTTTAATTGAGTTTTCAATTTTTTCATTTCTGCGAGTGCTATACGATAGCATGGTATCGAAATCAGTGTCGCCCTTGGCACTAGATCGATATAAAACTTAAATTCTCTATCAGGCGATAATCCAGAAAATTTCTTCAAAAACACATTGGGGAATTCTTTAACCACTGGCACTTGTTCCAGACTAACTCTTGGAACTGATCTATCAATCACATGTGTCAAATATACCTGACACCCTTTCTGAAGCAATCTCTCAGTCTCTATCGCCAAAATGATACATGAAGGAAGTATCCTCCGCTGGCCCATAAAATAATTTATGGCTCTCCCGACCATCTGAAGGTTACCACCTTCCTAAAATAATCAATCGCAGTATAATGCTATGATAACCAATCTATGTCCCAAATGACATCAAAATCCTGGATTCTCAACAGAATCAAATCAACCTCAAGAGTAACATCTCTTATCTGGACCTCACACCAACTAAACACGATGTTTTGAAGTAATCTCTGTCCCAAGGACGTATAAACAATCAACTCTATTTCTAAAGATACCAGGTCTTTATTAGCATGCCTCGCAAATACAATGTTAATAAATGATCTATCTAAACTAGGATCAAGCAAAATGTATATTAAATGATCAAAAATCATCACCATACCTGTAAACACATCTGGATTAACCTGAGCCTGCTCTTGATTCATTGTAAGAACTCGAGTCTAAAATCATGACTGGTTCCTCTGATTACCTTGACTAGTGGACACGCTTCTTGATCTAGACTAGCGAGCACACGTAAATTATGACTGAGGTATGGGATACTGTGTACCAGAAAATCTCAAATCTTGCCCTGGCTGGCTAGGTACCTTTGTTATCCCCAAACTAGAACAATCTCTCTTCATGTGACCCACCTGGCTATAATGAAAACATAGAAGTGGCAATTTACAAGGCCTACTATGAAACCACTTATAGTTAGGATACCACTTACTGTTTGCCAACTTCTTGCCTGATCGTCGTGATCCCGAGGCAGAAGTACTAAATCGAGACGATCCTTGTTCCTCAAGGAAAAAAGGTAAAGAAACCCCAGGACTTGTTGAATAGCCACTTGAAGATCCACTACTACGGCTCATCTTAGAAGACTGACCCACTGAAACACTGAGGTCCTTTCTCTTCTAAAATTCAACTCTAGATCTTCTTTTCCTAATCAACGATTCTACTCGAAAGGTCAACTGCAGTACCTCCTCATAACTCTGTCTGCCTGTCACTGGCATTCTATCTCTGTTTTCTAAATTCAGCCCTATCTCAAACTTAACACACAAAGTTTTCTCAATGGCAAGTTCTAAAACAAACTCTGCCAACCATCTTAGTTGAGTCTCATAATCTGCTAGTGTGCTACCCATCTGCCTCAAGTTTATAAACTTTTACCTTTTCTGATTACTATAAAAATGTGTAAAGTACTTCTCTTGAAAGGTTCTCTAGAAATCTATCCAGGTAGGCTTAGCACTCAGCTTCAAAGATATATTCTGGCACCAAGTAGCAGCACTCTTCTCTAGCAATTTGGTAGCCACTCTTAACTTTTTCTCATCTGACAAATCCATGTCATCCATATTTTGTTATACTGTTCTCAGCCATCTGCTTGCTTCCAAAGTATCTGTAGTTCTACAGAAAGGAACACTTTTAAGTTGTCTTACTTCCTTGATTAACTTGGATAATTTTCTCACTGATCTAGTCGATTCAGCTTGATTTACATCTGGCACTAAGTTCTGTGCACTCATAAATACCATGAATGTGTTCCACGTCTCCTGTGACTAAGGGAAATGAGCATTCTCTTCAGTATTCTGCATCTGTCGTGGAAGATCCACAGGAACTTACTCCTACTTATAAGCAGATGGTGGAGCATGAGATGATACCACCTGATCATCTCGAATCGCGATATTCCTCCGAGGTCTACCCCTCCCCCTTTTGGGTCGTGACAGTATTTTTACATAAAATCAATATACGTTATAAAACACGATTGACTCGACTCAGTCTATGATCTACCAACATAATTCTCATTTAAATCATTAGTTTTTTTTTTGAAAATCTCCAAGAATCAAAATCGAGAGAGTTCAAAAACAGAAAACTTAACTCACTTAAAAAACTAAAAGCTCTGATACCAATAAAATTATCACGCCCTGACCCTAGTCAACCACGTGACAATCGTCACGAATATCAGAAATATATCCTATCACTTAAAATACACCTCTAGGACCTGCAAGGCATTAATACCTATTTTAAAACTAATTTTTAAAAATAACACAATAAAAGATTTTTAACCATGAATATCAATTGACATTTGTATTCTCATAGAATACATAATATTATAAATATTTTTTAAAATATCTATTTCAATGAGTTTTTAGCCAAGCCAAATACACAAAATCAATATATACAAATTTATTTTTGTTCAGTGGACCATGATACTCATATCTAAGTCGAGTACCTGAAAAATCTATTGAAACTCTCTTCAACTATGCTATACCACTCTCAATAACACTAACTTTGAAATGAAAAAAAATGAGGGGTGAGTATTTGGAAAAATACTTAGTGAGTAGACCAAACAATGATATACATATAGCAAATGATTCTATATATCGATTACGGTAAACCATCATAATCATCAAAAATAAAATATGTGCGATGTGGCATTTTAAACATGACTAAGATAGTCAATATAAATTATACATATATGTAATCCCTCAGTCTATAGGATCCTATCTACTCTCCTTAAGCTATATGACTAATTCACAACTCTGATTGGGAATGTGTGCCTATGTAAATATATATGAGGTTAGTATGCTTTAACCTGGACATGTTGGATTCCACCCATCCTATTTTGGACTGCATGGCCAATTCACATTCCTAGGTCTGTTGGATTCCACCCGCTCTACCTGAGCTGTATGGTTAATCCTTACCTTGAGACTATCGGATTCCATCCACTCCACCCTGAGCTGTATGGACATTCCTCACCCATGATATCACTAACATAGCACACATCTAATAACTCTATCATCTGTGGCTTACAAGACCAAAACATACTCATAGAACCCTGGCCATTATTTGTAATATATAACATAGATTATTTCACATCTACAATCAGTATATAAAATGTCATTTACTAGGCCTCAATCTCATAACACAATATCAAATATATACATTAGGCCTCTAGCCTCACATTCATGGCAATATCAAGGATTCATTCCAATCCTATTCTATCACAAACAAGGGGCCAATCCGGTCACCACATAACATATCCAACACCTTCTTATTTCAGTTATATATTCATATATACACATATCCACATTTTATACTATACCAAGCATAATAATAATTTAAAAGCATATAACAAGGCAAAATAAACAAAGTATATCCACTCACTCTACTAGGGTGGGAAACCACCCTCGGGGTATCCTCCTCGTGACAAAGATCCTCTAATCTTGACTGTCGCACCTGGATACACATACAAATATAGATTCAATAATCTATCATATTGTGCGTCCATGATGCAATGTATAATTATGCTACTCTCGTACTCTTTCTCTCTCTCTCTCTCTCTCTCTCTCTATCCTCTTCTTCTCTCTAATATACTATCCATACATAACCCCGTCCTATTTAATCATCTTTCTCATCAATTTCAACACCAGTATAAGTCAAAGTCTTTTAATTTATGGATACTAATGATAAATTAAAAAACCCCCAAATCTTAAGATTTCATAAACAGTACTCAAGCTATCTATTTCTAGATTTATATGAAATAACAGCTCTAAATAGAGAGATGAGATGAGGGATAAGCTTTCCCGAATTAGTAGGTGAGCTTGGAGCCCTTTTTTTAGCTTGAATCTCTCTTTTTAGTTACTGTTTACCGCAATCTTTCTTTTGTGATTCCACTCAAATCGATGGTTAGAACTCTGATCAAAGGACGTTTCTGAGTTCTGATGTTGATTCTCAGTTCATAGGAACTGAAATGATAGAGTTTGGTTGAGAAATGGTTGAGATCAATTTTACACAATTGAGAGAAACAATTTTTGTCAAAATTAGAGAGAGAGAAAGTGAAAATAGGGAAGACGATCCCCTGCTCTATATAAATAGGCTGTGATATGCCAAATGTGTTGATACTTTTCAAAAACATATCGATACCCTTGGTTTTTTACTGTTCACAATACCTTTAACGTATCGATATCTTTCATAATATATCAATACGTTTCATCGCAAATAGACCTCTTCGTCACAAAGGTGTCGATACCCTTGTCAAGGTATCAATATGTTTGGTACTATTACTATTTATAGTGATTTCAAGGTATCAATACCCTGGGTTTGGCTCTCAACTCTAAAAGGTATCGATACCTTTACCTCTATTCTTTCTTTTGAGGACTGTTACTTCAAATGGTCATAACTTTGGATCCCGATATTTGCTCAAAACCCATAATATATCAGTGAGAAGCTCATATCCCACACCATACACCTTCTCAAAATATACTCTCGAGTTATCATACTATCTTGTGTATGCTCTATACATTATAACATGTAGGAAAACTCATGAGGGATTTACCACTATACCTATAATCCTAAGGGATAGGTTTCACAAAAGATAAGCTAAATTAATTTAAAATTCACTCATAATTCAATCAGTTATTCCAATAAAATTTAGCTTATCAAAATGCCTTATACTAACCTTTACTTGTCCTTAAGCAAATCATAAAACATAAATAAAACAATTATCCCCTCTCACATTTTTATACTAGTACTCAAAAAAATGAAATGCATATTGTTGAGGTGTGAATTTAAATATGGTTATTACTCGTCAGATCCTTGTCAAAAGTGGTTATTAGCCGGATCCTCTCTTGCAGAGCTTCAACTCAAAATCCCTACAAGATAATAACATACTAGGAGTTACGTAGGATGGGGTTCATGATGAGAAAACTCTGATGCTCAAGTCAGCAAAAATATGAAAAATGGAGCAAGTAATTTTGGTAAAAAGGAGAAGGAAAATGGAAAGCTTAAGTAAAGGAAGCAAAGTGGAATAAAGAAAGAATTCAAACCGTTTGTTTGTTGATTTGACCTCCTTATATAGGGCTCTTGGGATGTGAGTGAAGTGACTTGGCATCGGAGAATGAAAATGATAAGACGGACTACCTTGGGACAGTGTGCCAGTCACTTTTATTAAAGGGGTGTGACATCTATCAGGCCTGGCACTATTAGACCTGTTGAGCTTCGACGGGAGATGGGACAGATGTTTGAATTTTGTCAGGGTGACACTTTTTATTGCAGAGTCCTTAATCAATAATCATTACTGTTTTTTATGATCTCTAAGGGTTGGTACGGGATCAGGCTTTCTTAGGAGGTAATGATCAGGGAGCCTGGGTGGTGGATAGTCAGAGACCCAAGAGGCATAAGTCAGGGTCCTTGAGAGGCTGATGGTGAGCAGTCAGGTGGCTAAGATGCATGAGTCAGGAAGCCTGGGTGGCAGATAATCAAGGTCCTTGGAAGGCAGGTGGTCAGGGGCCTAGGTAAAGGATAGTTAGGTTCCTGAGGGTATGAATCAGGGGGCCTGAGGGGCAGGAGGTCAAGAGACACTGCTAGAGGTGACAGATGTCTACCTGAGAAGCCTCCATGTGTCATCCAGTCTTTTATCCAAATATCCAGCTCCCCAGTTTCTGGTGTGAGACCTGAAGGGCTCTCATCAGAAATTATTTACCTCACTGGAAGGGTCTCAGTGGTTGGATCATTTTTGAAAGTCCTAGCCTGTTGGGAATCCGAGGAGGATGAAAGGCTATCAAGGGCTAGGGGTGTTCCAGTTATGATGCCCGTGCGTGATAGTCCTGGATAACCTGTCCTATCATGACTCCTTGAAAACCTGCTTCATTAAATACGAACGGCTCAACTATCACCTCGAAAATCCATCAGTCTGCAAGTTGTCACCTCTTCAAGTTTCACAATTATTAAAGTCAAGTTACCAGTAGTCCACGTGTTAGGCTCCCAGTGGCTAAGGATTAAATCATTCTCGAGCTGTGAAACCATTTATGCGGTTTAAACATGTGATAACACCCTGGTTGTAAAAATCGACAGTGGAGATCAGCGATTTGAGTAGTATAAAGCCCCCTCTTGTTTCTATTTTTCTCCTATTTCTGCTTCCCTGAGTTCTTGCTGCTTCGTTGGTGTTGCTTTCTCTGTGTACGCTGCTGGTTTGTGAGTGTACGGTCTCCGTTATCTTTACAAACCTTGCTGTGCATTTTACCTTCGTGATGTAAAGGTACGATTTTAGATTCTTGTTACGTTTTTAAATATTGTTATTCTGTTGGTTTAGACCACTTTCAGTAATACTTAGTGAGCTTTTTTGTGCAGGTTGAGAGAAATAAACTAGCGAAAAAATTCATCTGATGCTACCCGATCGAGGATACAGTCTGCGTAAGACCCCCTACCTGGTCATGAGGAGGGAGAAGAACACCATAGGGCTTTCGAGCAGGCGAGGGCGAGGGGTCCAAACAAAGTGAACTGGTATCCCTTCATAGTTACTAAGGCAGACATCTATGCCTATAGGAGACTGTTTGACATTCCTGATCATGTGAACTTTAGGGTGCCATGTGCCCATGAGGTTTCGAGCGTTCTAGCCCCTGGGAAAATGTCCATGAATGAAGAGCACCTGTTAATCAGGGCTTGACTTTCCCTACAACCCTACTTTATCAAGATCTTCAGAGATTTCAGGATCCCCCTGTACCAGCTCACTCTGAATAGCTGAAGAATACTGAGCAGCCTATTCGTTCTAAAGGCTAGCGTTGGATGTCCTGCTCAACCCCTACAAGATTTTACACTTTTATACTCTCAAAAGGAGTGTTAGCCAATACCCGGGGTGATACTATTTATAAATTCATCTAGGGTACCAGATGAAGATAAAGGGGAATCCTTAATCCAACAAATACTAGAAGGACCACTGGTTCATGCCAGTGGGGATGGAACGAGATCGCCTCAAGGCTCTATACTTTTCACCTTTGAGGACATAGGAATTACCCCGAATAGTTTAGTTCTTTAGTTGAAGACCCTATTTTAGAAAAAGGATGGATTACTGATCGGCTTTTTGATACAGAGGTGAGAAAGGACCAGCTTGATATTTTGGCTAGTATGGCAGCATTTTTACTAAGTCTGGCTGCCACAGATGTCAGATTCCTTTTAAGTCCGGAGCACCTGGTAGACTCTCAGCTGGTATCTTAGGTGACGACAAGGAGCGAGCTCTCGAAAGCTAGAGTCACTGTGAGTGAGGGTAAGTCTTTTCTCATGATCAATGGTGATGAGATCCTGAGCAGTTATTCCTAACCGTGATCCCAAACTTTGTTGCAGCAGCTGAAGTTGGGAGGCTAAGAGTGGCCGATATATTGATGGGGCTATTATCCAAAGGGGGACCTAAGACGGCCTCCGAGGCCCAAACTAAGGCCCCCAGGGATAAAAGAAAGGGGTCCACAAAGAAAAGTCCCAGAAGACTTCCGAGAAAGGAGGTAAAAAGCCTAAGCGCCTGAAGGTGAAGGGCATATCAATTCGAGAGCGGCATGAGGAGGAGGAAGAGAGGCGTCCTCGAGGGGAAAATACTCCTCAGGCCAAAGACAGAGACAAAAGGCCTATGTATGATGACCTGGCTGAGCGGAGGATGAAACAAAGATCCAACCATCCCTATCCTCCTCCCCCCCAGTGAGCACACAAATTAAGATCCCCAATTGCGAAGAAGGTGTTTCAGTCTCCCCGACGAAGGGATTAGGGACGCGAAAAACTCTTAAATAGAGTCACGAGAGCTGGCCTAGTCGTGAAAGGATAGGTAACCGAGACTAGGCCCCTGACATGAATGTAGATAATGATGGGGGATGGGGTCAGAAGAATAACAATCCAGCTGACAAGAAGGTCGATGAGGTGCCTCCCCCAAAAGATGGGGATGAGGAGCAGGACGACATTCAGCTAGAGAATTTAGTCGAGGATAAGAGGGAGTGCTTTAGCCACCTCCGTCCAATATTAAATGGGGCAAGAGGGGTGATCACTCGCTAGAGGGCCGAATTTCTTTCTGACTTATCTCCCTTACAGGGCCTAGTCAAACTGAGTATGTACACTCACAGAGTAAGTCTTCATACCCCTGTTCTTTTATATCTGAAGAGGGTCGTCCCATTCCTTTTTAAGGTCCTGGCTTATCTTATTTCTTTTATACCAAATGCCTTTCTATTGGATCTTTTTATAAAATACTTCCAATAGATGATGAAGGTCTGGGAGTGGGCACTCAAGATGATCGAAAAATGTTAAAGGTAGGCCAAGAGACAAGTGAACGCCATTCATCAGAAGGCAGACAAAGAGAGAGCCGAATTTGAGGCCAAGGTTGCCGCTCTAGAGGGCGAAAGGTCTCGGTGGAATGAAGAGAGGGAAAACCTAACTTCGAAGCTCTTGTCTTCCGAGACCCTAACCCAAGCACTCTTGATAGACAACGACCATATTGAGAGGGAGAGGAGGAGTCTCACGGGCAAGCACAATGAGCTGTCTGACCTCTATTGATCACTCAAGTCAGAGGAGAAGCGTCTGAAGGGACAGTTGATCGATAGTATAGATGAATACAACATGCTGTCGAAGGAGTGTAGTTCTCTGGGAAAAAAAACTGAAAGAGGCGCAGGAGTCCTTGGAAGCACTTAAAAGGAGAAAGAAGAGGTTCTGGCTCAGTTGGAGTCCAGGTATGACCAGGGAGTAGATGACGGTGTAGACCTGATGAGCCGCCTCTTTCTTCAAGAATACCCTGAATTAGACCTCAGGTGGCTATTCAGCCAACTGGGTCAGGAGGTTCCAAGGGCTTCAAGCTCAAGAGCTCCAGATGCTCCCCCCAAGACCACGGAGCCCAACATCAACCTGGCGGCAAATGAAGAGGAGGGGAAGGGCAACCAGGGGCGATCAACTGAAGACCCCTCTTCTGAGGCAGCCCGGGCACAAGGTCATCAGGGTTAGACAACAAGTGATTAAGATCCTTCCATGGAGATTTCCTCCAACAAAGAAGAAGAAGACAACGACCTCAAGTACCCCAGTACTGATTAGCCTTGTCCTCGTTTTTGTTGTAATTATACTTTTTGTAATTTACTATACAAAGAGCAAATGTACACTAATACTTGTGTAACCATATGCTCAATGTGAATGAACAGAATTTTTATCCTATTCTTAATTGTTTTTCTCTCATCTTGGCCATGTGTGGATTTCTTTTGATTCAAATACTTGAAGTATATTACCCTGAACTGGTTGGACGCCTTTGGTTGGGGAAAATTTGATAGTCTAGGAGAGTTGAGCATACTCATCATCGAACTGGGGAATCATGTCGAGATCTTGGTCAATGATGTCCTAGGGACTCAAGGGGTTTGAAGGAATTTTAACTTCAATACTAGGAGATGCTTCGATATAAGTAGGGGCTTAGGATGCCCTACCCCGTGCAGGTCTTATACTCTTAGGATGCCAATCACGGGGAAGGGGCTTATACTGATCGATGTAGTTCAGGACTCTAACTATTGTTAAAGAATTTTAAGGCTCTAAGACCAACCATAACACGGTGAGAGGGCTTACATAGGCTACCGTGATCACTGACTAAAACTAATGTTAGGAATTTTATGACTCTAAGGCCAACCATAACACTAGGAGTTAGCAGGTGACACAGTGAGGGCTTAAGATGCCAAGTCCCGTGCCAGGTCTTAGGCTCTCAGTCTGCCTGACATGGTGCAAGGACTTACACAGCCTACGATGATCACGGACTCAAACTAGTGTTAGAAATTTCATGGCCCTAAGGCCAACCATAACACTAGTGAATTGACAGGTGACGCGGTTAGGGCTTAAGATGCTCGATCCCATGTCAGGTCTTAGGCTCTCAATCTATCTTATACGGTTTTGAGACTTATACAGTCTATCACGAGTCACTGACTCGAACTAGTGTTAGAAATTTTATGGCCTTAAAGCTAATTGTAACACTAGTGAGCTGGCAGGTGATGCGGTTAGGGCTTAAGATGCCCGGACCCTTGTCAGATCTTAGATTCTCAGTCTTCCTGACACGGTGTTAAGATTTGTACAGCCAAGTTATTGACTCAAATTAACATTAGAAATTTTACGACCTTAAGGCTAACCATAACACTAGTGAG
The DNA here is from genome assembly GCA_035590515.1 of Trichilia minutiflora. Taxonomy (NCBI): domain Eukaryota; kingdom Viridiplantae; phylum Streptophyta; class Magnoliopsida; order Sapindales; family Meliaceae; genus Trichilia; species Trichilia minutiflora. Next base: position 5,421 of record JAVXUL010127968.1, on the reverse strand, counting down.
TTGGCAGGTGACACGATTTTAGGGCTTAAGATGTCCTGTCCCGTGCCAAGTCTTAGGCTTTCAGTCAGCCTGACACGGTGCGAGAGCTTACACAGCCTGACGGAGGTCAAAATTCAGAGAATGAGAGACACTGTACAATATTTTACTTGCAATCGAAACACAATAATTGTACTATCATAGATAGTGTTCGAATACATTACAAGTGAAGCATCCTGAGAAAAAATTCATCTTAGGGAAAATACTGTTTTAGCATCTCAGCGTTCCATAACTTATTCATGATACTACCATTGGCCTTGCCAACTTGTACGTCCCTGGCCCAACTGTTCTGATTACTTGATAAGGACCTTCTCAGTTAGCACCTAAAGATCCCTCGACTGCCACTCTAGTATTTAGAGTGACCCTTCTGAGAATAAGATCTCCTTTTTTGAAGGATCGAGGATTAACCTTTCTATTGTAGGTACGGACGACTCTTTGTTGGTGGGTGGGCATGCATATCAGAGCACGGTCTCTAGCTTCTTCGCATAGATCAAGCTCCAAGCGCATGATTTGCTGGCTTTCCTCTTCATCAAAGTGTAGGGTGCAGAAATTAGGTATATCCATCTCAATGGGGATGACTGCCTCAAATCCATAGGCCAATATTAAAGTGTTTCTCCTGTGGCAGTTTTTGCCGTCGTCTTATATGCCCATAGGATTTTTGGAAGCTCATTTGTCCAGGCTCCCTTCTTCCCTCCCAGCTTTTTCTTTAGTAACTTCTTGATTATCTTGTTAGTTACTTCCACTTACCCATTTACTTTGGGGTGGGCAAGAGAGACGAGCCTGAGGTCAATGCTCCATTCTCGACAAAAATTCTCCAATCCCCTATTATCAAACTGCTTTCCGTTATCAACAATTAGTATGCTAGGGATGCCATGTCTATAGAGGATGTTTTTTTGGATGAAGGCAATCGTGTTTCTTTCTGTGATCTTAGACAGAGGCTCCACTTCTACCCACTTCGTGAAGTAATCAATAGCCACAATGGCATACTTTAACTGAGTTCTAGAGATTAAGAAAGGTTCTATCAATTCAAGTCTCCACTGGACGAACGGCCAGGGGCTGAGCAAGGTTGTCAGGTTCTCGGGGGATTATCTTAGAATGTCCCCATAAACTTGGCAGGTATGGCATCGACCAACTAGGTTGTAGGCGTCTTACTTTATGGTCGGTTAGAAGTATCCTTGTCTCAATATCCAGAAGCTAGGTTCTTACTATCGCCATAATTCCCGTAGAATCCCTGGTACATCTCTTTCAGCGTCTCCTTTGCTTCTGACGGTGCAAAGCATCTTAGATAGGGAATGTTGATTCCTAGTTTATAAAGGACACCATCGATTACTGCAAACCTTGCAGCCTTCCTCTTAATCCTGAGAGCTTCGTTCTTATCGTGAGGGAGTAGCCCTTCCTCTATATATCTCCTGACGGGATCTATCCATGTAGGTGGTTCTTCCTTGGTCATCATCACTATGTCGTTATCTGACTGACTGATGCTTTTGCCATCCAAGGTCTTCACAGGGATCATTTTCGAGATACTCTCAGTCAGTGTTGAGGCGAACTTTGATAATGCATCGACCCAAGGTTCTCGGATCGAAGAATTCTTCGTAATTCCACCTTGGTAATCGGCTGATTAGCTCTTGGGCTCTCGATAAGTAAGCCCTGGTGTTCTCTTCCCAGGCTTGGTAAGTGTTCATTCACATGGTTTACCAAGAGTTGGGAGTCACTGTTAGCCATGAGAACACGCACTCGGATCTCCAATACTGTCTTTAGTCCTGCCAATAAAGCTTCATACTCTCTTTTGTTATTAGTAACAGGAAAAGAAAATCTAAGGGCATATATAACCTCTTCTCCTGTGGGGCCGACTAGGATGACACCTGCTCCGCCTCCACTGACGCATGCGGACTCGTTAATAGATAGATGCAGGACTATCGTGCTCCCATGAAGTCTGGTCGATCTTCATCATGAAGCGAGACAGTTAGGATTTCCTTAACTGTATGCTCAGCCATAAAATCTGCCAGTACCTGCCCTTTGATAGCATTCCGAGACTGGAATTTGATTTCAAACTCGCTGAGCTCTACTGTCTACTTGACAAGCCTTTCAAACAGGTCAAGTCGATGGAGGATCTGTCTGAGTGGCTGGTCAGTGAGCACTATTATTTCATGCGCCTAAAAGTAGGGGTGTAATTTTCTGACTGCTATAATGAGTGCCAACGTCAGCTTCTCGGGTTCTGCATATTGAGTCTCGGCATCCAGCAATACCTTGCTGGTGTAGTAGACGGGCTTCTGTGTCTTTTGATGATCCTCCCTTACCAAAACTGAACTAACAATGTGCTGACTATCCAAAACGTAGAGGTATAGCATCTCTTCTGATAATGGGCTGACCAGGTGCGGGACTGAGACCAAGTAGACCTTAAGTTGCTGAAATGAACTTTCACACTCTTCGTCCCATTTTATACCTTTGTCTTTTCTCACAACCCTAAAAAAGGAAAATACTTGTTAGTGAATTTGGAGATGAATCGATTAAGGGTCGCCAACCTCCTAGTCAGGCTCTGTATTTCCTTCAAGGTCCTAGGAGCTCTCAGGTCCATTATAGCTCGGATCTTTGCTGGGTTAGCCTCAATACCTCATTCACTGACCATAAAGCCCAAAAGCTTTCCAGACCTAACATCGAACACGCACTTCTCAGGATTAAGACTTAAATTATACTCTTTGAGGAGGGAGAAGGCTTGCTCTAGGTGGAGGGCATGATCCTTAGCTTTGGTGGATTTCACAATCATGTCATCCACATAAACTTCCATAGAACTTATAATCAATGGGTTTAACACTTTGTTCACAAGCCTCTGGAAAGTGGTTTCGACGTTCTTCAATCCGAAGGGTATCACTTTGTAACAATACAGCCCCTAATCAGTAATGAAGGCTATCTTGTCTTAGTCAAAAAGATGCATGGGTGTCTAATTATATCCCAAAAAGGCATCCATGAAGCTCAATAATTTATGCCCGATAGTGGAGTCTACCAACTGGTTGATCCGAGACAGGGGAAACTGTCTTTAGGGTAGGTTTTATTGAGGTCGATGAAGTCGACGTACATTCGCCAGCTTCCATTAGCTTTCTTTACCAGCACCATGTTTGCCAACTAGTTGGGATACTTGGTTTCCCTGATGAATCCTTCCTTAAGCAATTTGTCGACCTCCTTCTGGATAGCCTTTTGCCTTTCCATATTGAAGACCCTTCTCTTCTGTTGGACTGACTTATGGACAGGATTGATGGCCAACTAGTAGGTCATAATGCCTGCATTTATCCCAAGCATGTCCTCAAGACTCCAAGCGAACATGTCTTTATTTTGCTTGAGGGTCACAATTACGGCCCGCCCCAGGTTAGGAGTCAGTTGACTACCCACTCGTATCGTCTGGTCAGGGTGCTATTCATCAATCGTCACTCTTTTTAGGACCTTCACCGATTCCAAAATTAGACTTTGGCGTATGCTTTCTTCCATTACATCATCAGAGGAAGAAGATGTCACCTGAATGTTGGTCATCGTAATATCTTCAGGGGTCGGTCTCCCTTGTGCCCCAGCAGTTGTTTCCAAAAGTTCCCCCTAGATACAGTATATTTTTTGGGTCGAGGTAGTGAAACAGGATCTTGTTTCCCTTTGATTGCCACTGACAATGTCGATCCCATCTCCAGCTCAAAATTTTAGCTTTAGATAGTGCACACTTTCCACCGCTTTGGTGTTTCGGAGTAAAGATCTCCCCAAGATTACAGAGTAAGGAATCTTTAGATCTACTACCTAGAAGTACACCATGATCGTCCATTGATAGGATTTATCGCCCATGGTCACGGGCAACTGTACCGAACCGATCCTAAAGGAATAATACAGGAGTCCCCGAATCCATAAAGGGTCGAGTCAGCCTGAGTCAACTCCAAATATTTTATGCCCAGGGAGTCCAGGATATCTTTGAAGATGATATCCATCGAACTCCCCGTATTAATCAAAATCTGGTTGACTTGCTTCGACGTAATTTCTATGGCCACTACCAATGCATTGTCATGTAAATAGTATACTTCAACTTCGTCTTTATCGATAAACAGAATAGGGATAGTATTAATCCTTGGCCTCTTATCGGCACATTCATTCATCACATGCGTGTCTAAAGGATAACTGGACAGGGAGTAATGCGTAGAATTCTTGCACGCGTTATTTGACAGTCTTGTCAGGGTAGGTCCACCTGAGATGACTAAGATACCCTGATCAAATCTCGAGGACCCATCATCCGCAGGGTGTTGGCCCGCACCCGGGTTATTCTGTTGGTGATCTGCGATATAATGGGTGAGATAATTATTTTTAATAAGTACCTCAATCTGGGCTCTTAGGTCTTCACACTGATCCGTGGTGTGACCTTTCTCCCTATAATATTCGCAAAATCTCCCCTTGCTCTTCTTCTCTACTTTTACCTTCATATTCTAGGGTTGGGGGGGTTAGCAACCCTCTGTACTGAGCGTCCTCATATACTTCCGACAAAGGGGCTCAGAGGGGCGTGAAATTATGAGTGGCCACCTAGGCCACCCTCTTTGGATGATCTCTCGCCTGTTGGAATCTAGGGGGTTTCTATTTCCTTCTTGTCTCACGGAGAGGCTTCCCCTGACCCCCATCTCTTCTATTACACCCAGGGTTCTCATTGCGATTCCTCTTGTCCCTTCGCTGAGGAGTTAAGTGCTGCTCTCTTCTGGTCGGGGTGGCCCGACCCTCCTCCTTCAATTTCAAGAGCATTTCTCCTTCTATCTTAATTTCATCAAGCAGCTCGCTCTGGACTACCTTATAAGAATACATTGTCCATCGGTGGATGGTTTACTAGGCCCTTTCCACCTTTAAACCCCTCTTTAAACCTTCCAACGTCAAGGGGTGGGGGTACGAGCCCAACGCTATGACTTCCTTGTGGTACCTCTTCACAAAACTCTTCAGAGTTTTTTCAAGCTCTTGGCACACTGACAACAGAGTGCTCAGGTTACGACTAGTAGTCACAGCACCTCCAAATTTATTTTCAAAGACCTTTGCCAATTGAGAGAAACTATTGATACAGGCCAATGACAAATTTATTTATTTTCGATCTGCCATTTTTCCAATGCTCAAAATTTTTTTGAACGTATTCTTGATTAGAAAATCAATATCACATCAAAGTGTGTATAACCCCTCGGTCTATAGGATCCCACTCACTCTACCTGAGTTGTATGGCCGATCCGCAACCCTGGTTGGGGATGTATGCCTATGTATGATATCCCTAGGTCTATAGGATCCCACCCACTCTACCTGAGCTGTATGGCCGATCCGCAACCCTAGTTAGGATACATTATAAGAGGCTAGCATGCTTTAGCCTTGACATGTGGATTCCACCCATCCTCT
>JAVXUL010127927.1:0-16082 GCA_035590515.1 Trichilia minutiflora | reverse complement strand
ACGACACTTGGACTCACCGGACTATACTATAACAAGACTACCTATACTTGGGTACATAATCTAATTGAGATCACCCTGCACGTATACACCATATGAAATATACCCATCCATACATAGTCCGATTCTAGATATTTCAGGTCAAAGGATTATGTCGCATACTATTATAATCTATAGATAAATCATTGACAATATGAATATCATATATTTATCGATATTCGATCCATTTAATAAATAGTTTATCAACTATAAATCCACACCAATGCCCTTATGATAATACTCATATTATTAGCCTACATATATTATCATATAATATGATTAAACAGCATCTAGTATATTTACTATATGATATGGTTGGCCAATCAACACCATGAACGTAGGGAATAATTTGATAATTTATTTAACAATTAAATAAAATTATCTAAATAATTTACATACATTCTTCATTCATTTGTATGAAAAATAAAGAAAGCAATAAACGTATGTAAATAAAGAACTACTTCTTTTATTAATAAATATAAGAGTTTACACAAGATCATAAGCCCTGAAATCGATAACACGAATGGTTTCTAGGGTATACACACTAACAAGTATAACAGAGTGTCTGGATGTAGCATAGTAAAGACCATTTAGAACATACTTGAGGACACCTATGAAGGAACCAATAGAGTTAGAGACTCTAAAATAAGCATGCTAGTTCATGACTATAAACTATTCAAAGTGAAACCTTATGAGTTAATAAAAGACATGTTTGTACGTTTCACTGACATCACAAATAGTTTGAAAGCTCTTGGCAAGTCACATTCAAACATGGATATAGTAAATAAGATCCTAAGAAGTCTGCCAAAGACATAAAAAGCAAAGGCGATCGCCATTAGAGAAGCCCATGATCTCAGCAAGTTTCCTCTTGAAGAATTACTCAGTTCTCTAATGACATACGAGTTGAAAGCAAGAAGAAACAAGCAAGATGATAGAGATAATGGGAAGAAGAACATAGCTCTAAAAAGCACAAAAGATGAAGAGAAAAAAGAAAGCACAGAAAGGTTCTTCAGATGATGATGAATTCATGCTGCTAGCTATAAGGATGAAGAAAATGTTTAGAAGAGACAAAGCCAGAAGAAAGAATTTGTGAAGAAAGGAATTTAGAAAGTAGATAAGTCAGAGAGATTCAAAAAGAACAAAGAAAAAGAGGTGATATGCTACAAATGCAAGAAGCCAGGGCACACTAGATTAGAGTGTCCTACAAGAAGAGCAAGAAAGATTGAAAAAATAAGAAAGCTATGAAAGTCACCTAGGATGATACATCGGACAGGGACAGCTCATCAACCTCAGAAGTTAAACGTGCAAACTTCTGTCTCATAGCTAAAGAGAATGATAAGGTACTCTCTAAATCCTCTTCTGAGTATTACAAGTCTTGTTCTGATAATGATGATGATATTCTGTATGATGAATTGCTTGAATTGTATAAAGAGTTAAAATCTGATTTTGAAAAACTATATGTTAAATACAAAGAGAATAAGAAGAAATTCTTAGTCTTGATGAAAGAAAATGATGAATTAAAGTCGAAAGAAATTTTGTGTAAATGTGACACTGAGATGAATGCATTAAAAATCAAAAACAAAGAGCTGAATGATGAAGTCAGTAAATTGAAAAGAATTTTATCTAAATTTATCTTAGGAAGAGATACATTAGATAAACTACTTGGTAGTTAGAGATTAATTTTTGACAAAGCAAGAATTAGTTAAAAACCTGGTACAAAACAGAAATCTTACTCAAAATATTTCATTAAAGCATCTAGTCAAATTAGCTCCTTCACTGTGTTTCATTATTATGGTAGGAAAAGACATCATATCAACAAATGTTCCATCAAGAACAACACCTACAAAGGTCCAAAATTGATTAGGGTTCCCAAAGATACACAGATTGGTGTTGATACTCCTAATATTAGAACTAATATATATAGACCCAAGGTTAAATGGGTACCAAAATAAATAATTGTTTGTATTGCAGGAGCAAAATAAGAGAGGCATAAACAGAGTAGTCAAGTGATTTCTGAACAATGGATGCTTAAGGCACATGATCAAAAATAAAGAATTGTTCGTGTATCTCATAAAGAAAAAGGGAAAGGATGTGATCTTTAGAGATAGCAGCAGAGGTAGAGTAATTGGCATTAGTGAGATTGAGATAAATAATATCAAAATTTTTGATATGTTGCTTGGGGATAGATTGAAATATAACTTGCTTAGCATTTCTTAGCTTTGTGATATTGGTTACAATGCTATTTTTCTAAAGGATGCATGTGATGTTTTTGATGCTAATAAGAATAGAGTGTTGCATGCCTCTAAGACAGCAAATGTGTATGTGACTGAATTGGATAAACTTAGTGCTAAATCTTTTGTATGCTTGTAAGTGATTTATGATGATTCTTGGTTATGGCATAGAAGATTAGGACACTGCAGTATGGACCTCATTAGGAAGTTAGGAAAGCATGACATGATAGAAGACCTTGCTAACCTCAAGTTTATTAAGGATAAAACATATGAACCATGTTAAAGAGGTAAACAAATAAGGAGTTCGTTTAAACTTAAGAATACCATTTCCTCATCCAAACCTCTTAAACTCATTCATATGGATCTTTTTTATCCCAATAGAGTTGCATCTCTAAGAAGAAAGCATTATGCATATGTCATACTAGATGATTTTCCAGGTTAACTTAGGTATTTTTCTTGAAAAACAAGAGTGACACATTCGATGCATTTAGAAAGTTCTCAAAAATGATCCAAAATGAGCTTGGTTATCATTTGGTAAAGATTAGAAGTTGTTGGCATATGGGTGCCAGCAGTCTACCGCTGTGAGATGGCATCAAACAGTATCAACCCCAGCTCGACAGGCATGTGGTGAATCCAATCGCCTCAGCCCGGTCCGCTAGTGGTTAAGGAAATAAAGTTGCGCCCTGACTATCAGCTATAGCTTTTGGCCTAGTGGTAAGCGCTTGATTCTTCAATTAGTATCAGAGCAAGGTCGCAGGTTCGAGCGCTCCCAGGGTAACTACTAGGGGGGGATTGTTGGCATATGGGTGCCAGCAGTCTACCGCTGTGAGATGGTATCAAACAGTGTCAGCCCCAGCTCGACAGGCATATGGTGAATCCAACCGCCCCGGCCCGATCCGCTAGTGGTTAAGAAAATAAAGTTACTCCCTGACTATCAGCTATAGCTTTTGGCCTAGTGGTAAGCACTCGATTCTTCAGAAGTGACCAAGGTGGTGAGTTTATGAACCAAGACTTTGAGTCTTTTATGATGAAAATGGGGTCACTCATAATTTTTTTGTACCTAGAACACCACAATAAAATAGGATAGCAAATAGAAAAAACAGAACATTGCAAGAGATGGGTAGAACCATGCTTAACAAATATGATTTACCTCAATATTTTTGGGCTAAGGCAATAAACAATGCATATTATATTTTCAATAAAGTGTTGATTAGAAAATTCCTAGGTAAAACTTCTTATGAATTGATTTATCAAAGGAAGCCTAAAATCAAGTATTTTAGAGTCTTTGGATGCACTTGTTATATTATTAATACCAAAGACAATCTTAAAAAATTTAAGCTTAAGTCAAACGTGGATATATTTCTAGGTTACTCCCCCAAAACCAAAGCATATAGGGTGTATGACAAAAGAACACAAATTATGAAAGAAACAATGCATGTTTTGATGAGTTAGATCCCGAGTTGACCAAAATACTTGCTAAAGAAAAGTTTGATGAGCTAGAGGTTACCAATAAGATGAATAACTTGAAGTTGAATAAGGTTCCAAAAGAAGAGAAGGAAGAGCATTAGAGAGTCAATCTAGGAAACTTTCAAAGGCTCGGAAGTATGCATCAAATCATCCAAAAGAGTTGATCATTGATGATCTCTCTCAAAGAATTAGAACTAGAAGAGTATCTAAAGAGGTTCCTCAAAATCTTGCATTTGTGTCTCACTTAGAGCCAACAAAAATAAATGATGCATTGATAGATGAAGATTGGATATTGGCTATGCAAGAGAAATTAAATCAATTATAAAGGAACCAAGTTTGGGACTTAGTTCTTAGCCCTCATGATCATTCCATCATTGACACCAAATAGGTGTTTAGAAACAAGCCAGATGAGTATAGCAATATCATTAAAAATAAAGTTAGGCTTGTTGCTCAAGGCCATAGCCAAGAGGAAGGGATAGACTATAATGAAACATATGCTCTTGTGACTATACTAGAAGGTATACGAATTCTCTTAGCCTTGCATGCTTTAAAGACTTTAAACTTTTTCAAATGGATGTTAATAGTACTTTTTTAAATGATTTTCTAAATGAAGAAGTCTATGTTGAGCAACCTCCTAGTTTTAAAAAATCAAAAATTTTTAAATCATGTTTATAAGCTCACTAAAGCTCTCTCTGGTTTGAAACAAGCTCACAGTGCTTGGTATGAGAGGCTTAGTAAATTTTTGTTGGAAAATAACTTTGAAAGGGGGAGTGTTGATAAAACATTTTTCATAAAAATCAAATATCATAACATTCTTGTTGTGCAAGTATATATTGATGATATCATTTTTGGAAGTACAAATGACTTAATTTGTGAAGAATTTTCAAAACTTATGAGAAATAAGTTTAAAATGAGTATGACGGGAGAACTAAACTTCTTTTTGGGATTACAAATCAAACAAACTTTAGATGGTATTTATATCTCCTAATCAAAATAGTAAAGGATATCTTAAGAAAATTCAAACTTCTAGATAGTAAACATGTGGACACTTTTATGAGTTCATCCACCTCTTTGGATAAAGACGAGTAAGGCAAGGGTGTTAACCCTAAACTTTATAGAGGCATGATAAGTTTATTACTTTATTTGATAGCATCTAGATCCGACATCCTCTATAATGTGTGTGTCTGTGTTAGATTTCAATTGAATACTAAGGAATCACACCTAAATGTTGTGAAAAGGATTTTTAGATACCTTAGAGGCACACCTAACTTGGGGTTATTCTATCCCAAAGATGGTACATTAAATACGAATGGTTTTTCAAATGCGAACTTTGGGAGTTGTAAGGTTGATAGGAGAATCACAAGTGATGCTTTTTCATTTCCTAAGTAATGCATTAGTGTCATAGGTGAGTAAAAAGCAAAATTCTGTAACTTTATCTACCACCAAGGCTAAATACATATCCGTGAGTAGTTGTTGTGTACAACTCTTGTACATGAAGCATCAATTATTAAACTATGGCATACATGTAGAAAAGATTTTCATTATATGTGACAATATTAGTGGTATTAACCTCACAAAGAATCCTGTACATCACTCACGTACTGAACATATTGAGATTCGACATCATTTCTTTTATTCGTGATCATGATCAAAAAAATGATGTATGCATTGAATATGTGAATACTGAAAATCAATTAGTAGATATTTTCACAAAATCTTTGTATAAAACTAAATTCTTCTACTTGAGAAGTAATCTGAGAATGATGTGTGTTGAATAAATATATACTGCTATTTTTCCTTGATTGATTTAGTTCATATATCGATAAATTATGGCTTCGACAAGCCAATATATCGATACTTATTGGTTTGTGATTAATTTTTGCTTAAAATCCTTTCGAGTATCGATACTCTTTAACTGAAGTATTGATACATGCCTTGTTAATATCCCGAGTATCGATACGTTTGCTCCTAAGTATCGATACCTAGACGGACTTCATTTTGTTATGTATCGAAGTATCGATAAATCCTTACCTATGTATCAATACATGCACCATTAATATTATAACCGACAAAAGATAGTGGAGCATTTAATGCATATAGAGAGTGGGTGATAATTTTGCCATGTATCATCTCCCTAAAGACTCAATAACTGCTCCATTAATTACCTTCTTTGTAACTGTTTGACACATGTCCTTGTCTTTTCGTTTTCAAAAAATTTTGAATTTTTCACATTAGCTTTATTACTTTTTTCCCTCCAAGTATCGGTACATCTCTGAATTTTTCTCATGTATCGATACATCCGTCATTAAGTATCGATCCTTCATGCTCCTCGTATCGATATTTGAGTTTATTTTTTAAAAAAATAGCAACCATCTTCAATATTTGAAACTCTCTCTACTAAGGATAGTTTCAAAAAATCTCTCACATCTCTCATTCACTCAAAATACTCAAATCTCTCAACCATCTCGATGGTTACAAAAATGAAGATTCTAGCAAATCCACGACATAGGAAAAGGTTAAGAAGTGAAAGAGATGAGGGCCAACAAGTTACTCCACCTCAGGAACCGAACCCGTGAGGGTTCATCTCTTTTGAGCAGCAAGAACGCTTTACTACCCTCTTCCTCCATCATCATGTATTCTCGAGTAGAGTACTGGATTTCAATTTTCTCCACGCTATTAATTTCATTTATTTCTCCTATTTCATAGATTTCGATTGGATGACCTATTTGAAATTAAAAGGAGAATATCATAAAGAACTTATTAGGCTATTTTATTTGAACTTAGACAATAGGAACCCAACTTCTGAAACCAAAACGTATAATAGATTTCGAACATGGGTTAAAGGGCAGGAAATAATAGTCAATAAAGTGTTATTATCAGACTATCTAGGCTTGAGACCAGGTGGAGAGCATTACTTCTCTCGAACATATTTCAGAACTCTAACATGACTAAGATAGATTTGAGACCGACACATTTGGGATTACATGAGCAAATTTTACGCCTCATAGTCTCATATAACCTGAACGCGAGGGCTGCTCAATTTTCTATGATAACTTTTGAGGACGTTTGGTGGATGCAGTGCATTATTAAGAGACGGGCTCCAGACTTTGTCCATTGGATGATCGAGACCACTACCACACGACCACCACATTCAAATATAGGTATGCTATCACTCAGGTTATCCGTCAGCAGCCTGAAGACTTACTATAAGATGTGAACAGTCAAACTCAGCCTGCTAGTACTCATCTCAGCATTATGACCATTTGTAGGATGGGGTACATGGAGTAGCCAAATGGTTCTTGGGTGATGGCCTCTGGTTCTCACACTGGTGTTCAGGATTTTCCTTCCTAAGAGCGTCTTCCAGAGGAGACAGCAGGTCCTTCGGCCATTCCTCCTCCAGTTTTTGAACCACCTCCAGTTCCTTCTTCACCTCCTGCTTCTCCACTTGCGCCAGAGACTGTACCTCAAGATAGTACAGCAGTCGCTCCACCACTAACGATAGAGGCCGCACCATAAGAGCGCTCTGCACCTCTATCTTAGCCTCGTAGAGTTTTGTTCCATTGGCTTTATCGATTCTGACCCTGGACTTCAAGATAAAACAGCTTTTGGATAGCTTTGGTTCACTACAGTCGACCGTGATAACGGCAATCAACAAGTTAGACACCTGCATGAATGAAACATTCCAGATGATGCATACCCTTGGAAAGATGGTTGGTAAGTATCACCAGGAGACGATAATCAATCATGCGGATTTACTCATCAAGTTAGACAATATTGAGGCTTGGTTGAGTTTCCCAAAGCCTTCTACAGGACCTTCCACGGCACCTCACCCTCCGCCTACTAGACCTCAGTCGCCATTGCATTATCGTCCTTATGTTCCTCGTCCTCCTCCTGCTAGATATTGACCTCCCTATGAGACCGAATCATCATCTCACCCTTCTCCTGTTGACTCCTCCTCAGACGAGAAAATGGATCTTGAGCTTGCTAAGATCCTTTGCTAGTATGGGAGCTGATGTAGTCTTTAATTTTTTTATGCTTTTCTACATTTTTTTCAGATGATTATTATTTTTATTCCTTGGATGGTTGTTATATTGTGTGATGTTTTTGTTAATTCTTATTTCTTTTATGCATGACTTTTGGTTCCTGTGTTTTTAATGATCCTTCCCATTTCCTTCTTTGCTTGATGACAAAAAGGGAGAGAGTAATTGGTATATAGAGCATGTATAAAAAATAGCAAACTTGGATTAAGGGGGAGATATCAATTTTGTTTTTATTTTGTTTTGTCATCATCAAAAAAAGGGAGAGATTGTAGAATATATTATGTTTTTGATGATGAAATTATGTATTAAACAAAATTGATAAATTGGATTAAATTGTGTAACAAGTTAATTTTTTCCATTTTGTAATGTTTAATTTCTCAGCAAAATTAATTCAAAATGGCCATATTACACTTACAGTCTTCTGTACAGAAAAAAGATTAATTTGTAAGAATTTTGAGTAAAGTATCGATATGTTAGATAGTAAGTATCGATACACAGGATAAAGAAATGCATGAGACTATTCACGTAATCTCATTTCATAATAATGTATTGATACATGATAATAAAGTATTGATACATGGTTGAAAGAAATAGTAAATATCGATACTCATATGCGAAAAGAGTCGAGAAAGTGCGAAAATTAAAGAAGTATTGATACATGAAAAATGAAGTATTGATACACAGACTGTAAAGAAAATAAGTTATCGATACATTTAAAGGTAAGTATTGATATGAAGACGGAACTAAAATCTCTTGCGTAAACAAGTATCTATACATGGACTATAAGGTATCGATACATGAAACGGCTCTAGTAATATCTTCAACAAGTATCGATACATGGACAATAAGGTATCGATACATGGAAGAGGTTCAGAAAAATTTTAGCAAAGTATCGATACATTAAGCACAAGGTATTGATATATGTCCTGTCAGCTCACTATAACAGCTAATTCAGAACATTAAATGCTGTCATTAATGAAAGAACTCAAAGAGCCATTGAAGCGATTATTTCAGATATAAATACAATCGAGTTTTCAAAATAGATGTTGTTGACCACGAACATACTCAGAGCCTTATACCACAAGAACATTCTTCTGCATAATCAATTTATTCTCTCTGTCTTTCATATGTATTTATTTTAGAGAGAGAAAGTATATTTGTTCATTATTGCAAATCTGTTCTGTCAAAGAACCTTTTAAATTTTTATTCTAGTATTTCTTGCTAATTTGTGGGTTTAACTTAATCCCATAAAAAGTTTATTTCGGGGTAGCTTCTCCCATATAAACGAAGTTGTATTTGTGGTTGCCCTTCATCATTTAAGAACGAGTTGTAATAGGGTTTCTCTTAACCCCTAAAACTAAGATTTAGTTATCCTCGGTATTAGTGGATTCATCCGAGAAGAGTGGACATAGACTTATGGTCGAACCACTATAAAATTATTTGTGTATTCCTCTTTCTCTGTCTTCATAATCTTACTGCATAAATTTCATTTTTGTCACTATTTTATTGTCGTTTCCTGCACAAGAAGTTTTTAATTCCCAAAAAATTTTCAAAATCCAATTCACCCCCCTCTTGGATTCTGCCATCTAAGCCTACAATATTGACAAATTCTTTTAAAATATCCTTTACTTGAGTAGGTGAGGAATAATATCTCTTTGAATTACTTCTTTAACTATCAAAACAAAGATTGGTTCCTTTTGACACAAAGTTTTCTTTAATTTCCCTTTGTTAACAAACAAGCTCTCTTTTTTTTTTTCCTTCTTTAACTCTATTTTATCCTTCTGAATTTGTTGCAGGCTAAAATGTGGTAAAACAATCTTTCGGCCATCCTTAATAATAGAATAAGTGTTTTTAAATCCATCATGAATAGCCCTCTGATCATATTATCAAGGCTTCCCTAATAAAAGATGATTTTCATCCATAAGAACTATATCACACAACATTTCATCTTTATATCGACCAATTAAAAATGGTACCAAAACTTGTTGAGTAATCTTCACATTTTCACTATCATTCAACTACTTTAACCTATAAGGTTGAGGATGCTTTTGAGTAATTAAATTCAATTTCTCTATCAATATAGTGGATGCCACATTTGTACAACTACTACCATCAATTATAACCACATACACCTTATTCTAAATTACACACCTTGTATGGAAGATATTCTCACATTGTTCAGCCTCCTCCTTCACTTGGGTAATTATAACTCGACGAACTACAAGTATTTCCCCAACTTCAGCTTGTCCTACATCCTCCTTCTCATTTTCTTCCATAATCTTTCTTTTTCAATTTCATCTTCACTCTATAATTCTCCTTGTAAGTCTCTAAGCACCATCATCCTCTTATTTGAACATTTCGATGCAATATGCCCATTACCAAGGCATTTAAAGCATTTGATGTCTCAGCTCCATTTTAGAGGAATCGATTCTGTTACCTTCTCCTTTCCTTTATCAATAGCTACCATTGGCTTGCTAGGACCACTCTTCTTTGTTGATTTTGCTACTTTTTTTGGAATCGAAGTAGAAGTCGGATAAGTAGACGTTGATTTGATGCTTTTGGTGAAACCAAACTTGTACACACCTCTCTTTGGTTGTCTTTCTACTTTAATAGCAAGTTTAATCACATCTTGCAAAGAAACATATAGCTGTAATTTAACCTTACTTGAAATCTCATATTTTAGCCCAATAAGAAACCTTGCAATGCTTAGTTTTCTGACTCTTGTAAATTACATCTCATCATGAGCTTTCATATTCCTTGACATAATCTTCTACAAACATGCCTCCTTGCCTTAACCTTAATATCTTAAAATACAACTCTTATTTAAAGCATTTTAGTACAAATCTTCTTTTCATTAATCTCTTTGTGACTCTCTAATTTGTCACCTCTTCTAAACCTTCCCTTCTTCGCCTCACCTTTTTGTTTCTCCACCATAAGTTTGCATAACCAGAAAACTCAAGAGCTGCCAACTTGCATTTCCTTGGCTCAAAATACTCATGATACTCAAAAACCTTCTCTACTTGTTGCACCCAATCGAAGTACTCCTCTAGTGAACTTGTTTCTTGAAATAGTAGAATCTTCATTTTAATATTGGATCCTTCATCCCATGTATTTCTCCTCTACCATGGTCTTTCCCCATCATCATAATCTATTCTCAAGTCATCAATTTCATCTTTTTCATAGTGAATAGCCCTTCTAAGTGCTTGTTGCCCTCTTTTTTTGCACCGTTCTAGTTGTTGCCTAATGATATTCCTCTCTATGACTTGAACTAATTTGTTGATTTGCTCTCTTGTTGTAATTGCTCTCTCATTTCTTCTTTCATTTCTTCTTAATGATGTTCAAGTACTAAGAGTTTAGCTTAATCCAAACTCATACCTCTAAAACAACAAAAGAAGTTTCTTCATCTCCAAACATGATTCTTGATTCACGAAGGCTTTAATATCAATGATATGCTCCAAAAGATCTCAAAGAGTGAATCAAGTAGTTATGATAAGATATATGTGTTGATGGAAGTCTAATAGATTAGGTTGATAAAATTATGATTTAAGGATAGGTTTAACAAAAGAAAAGAAGGAATTGTGATAGATTCTTGGGTTATTTAGGGTTTGGTGGCTATCGAAAACGTGTTTAAGGTAATTTTAGGATTATTTATATGTGGTTTATGGAGGGTGAATGCCCAAGGACGGGATTTGGGCCATTTAGGTTAAAAATGATGTTTTAAGAGGTTAAAAAAAATGATAAATGGTGTTGAGATAAGATGGTAACAAAAATCAACCAAAACAATAAAATGAAAACAAAAAGAAGAAATTAGAGAACCTTATTTCATAAGATTAAATCGCCACAAATAAGATTAATTAGATCAATTCACCATATTCTTAAAAAGGTAGAAAGAAGAGTGATAAAAATTGAATATGATTCACCACTAAATAAAGAATTGTTTTGATAAAGAATATGAATGTAATTTCTATCAAAAAAAATCCAAAATTTTCATTACAACTACGAGTTCCTTTTTAAAAATCTAACTTGTCTAAGAAGACTTGTACAATAAATGACTAGTTAGAAAACATAAACAACTTAATAACTAGTTGAAAAATACAAATAACTTAATGGCTAGTTAAAAAATACAACTTAATAAATATCTTATGCAATCAATAAAAATTTGACTTAACACACACCAACACATTACCCAGCAACCATGGTAATAAATTCTTTACTCAGCAAATCAGCATCCCTCCATCCAAATGAATAACGTAACAAATTTAACTTTTACCCTAGTGATCGATAACAAATTTAACTCTTATTATAGATCCCAAGTAAGATTCACCTTGGTCAACAATATTTTCATCATCATGATGACGCACATCAAAATATTTATGCATGTAGCTACAGTTGAAATATTATTTCTCATATATTTTCCTTACAAGAAGTAACTATCATTCCTGACTTCAGATGAGAAAACAGCCCTTTTAAGCTCATGGAAATAGACATCATCATCCATGGAAAATCCATTAGGATTAATAATATTACTAGCTGTTGCAGAAAAGGCGTCAGTATTAGTGCTAAAAACATCATCAGATGACACCAAATGTTGTTGCTCTTGGCCTGTTTGCTGTTGCAGTTGCTGCCGAGCTTGCTGATGATAGCCATAGTGATTGTAATTCCCAAAAGATGCTGTAACAGAAGCTGGATACCCTTGATTCTGCTCATTTCCAAGCCCAAAATTCAAGTTTACAGGACCCTTTGTGCTTCTAAACGAAAAGCTTTTGCTAGGACATCCTGTAAATTGTTGCACCAACGATCGAAAATTGTTAGTGTTAGCATTAAGAAGAGTTGTTGGAGTCTTCTTTGAAGCTCTTGATCTTCTTCTAACTGGTTTTGATACACACCCTGTTGGGGTCAACTGATCATTCACTGAAAATGAATTGCTTTGCCCTAAAGTGATTTCCGACAAGTCCCCAGCACTGATAGTAACTGCAGTCGTATCGGAAAATGCGACAGAAGAAGCAACATGATGATCTTCATCCATGTTTCTTTGCTGATAGAATTGCATCCATTCACTAGAACTAGACATAATTAAGGGTCGCTGGGTTTTTTGGTGGGTGACGAGTGGTTACTCTGTTTTTTAAAGCTGTTTTTGGTTATGGAAAGGAACAAAACTTAGCTTAATGTAAATATATAGAGACAACTTTTGGGTCAAAGTAAACTGCGTGCTGTTGACAATTCTTAGTGAGAATGAAAGAAAAGCTTAGAGCCAAAGCTATGCTGCTTCCAGGAAACCAACTCCATTTAATTTAATTTCAAATAGGTGATCAAATAATCATGGATGTATATATCTTGGTAAGTGGTAACCGCACCTTTTGACACTTTGTGGGTTATCTTGGAACTTTACGAGAAGTCTTGGTCAAAATAACTTAATTCTTTGTAAGAAAAAAAAATAAAAATAGAGATAATATCAAATTCATTCATTCTTATGATTTTTGAAGTGAAGATATAATTTAATAAGTTCATGATAACTATTGAAATTATCAAATACTCTCTAATATTTTTAATAAAACTTCTCAGATACATAAGTTACTAAGTTTTAAAATTCTTGAGAAGATTTGTATCAACTTTCTCTGTAACAGTTATTTATGAGAAATATTATCGTTTTAAAAAAAATTATATAAATTTCTTCAAATTTAAATTTCAAAACTTAAAAATATCCGTAGGCGAGAAAGACTATTATTATTAATATTCAACAAAATAAAATTAAAAATATAATTTTTTTATATAAATTATTGTGTACAAACTAATATCATATAATAGTATTGATTTTTTTTATTATATTAATTTTATATTATTATTAACTAATGCTATTATATTATATCAATTTGTGTGTAATAAATTATACAAAAATTTTATATTTTTAGCATTATTCATATTCAATAACAATATTTGATAACAACTTTATCATTTAAATTAGGGATAGGGGCTCCCTAATACAAAATGAACAAACTATATATTTATTTTAATTGATAAAAAAACTTGGAGACTTTTATGTTATTAATCCAAACAAAATTAAATATTTTGTGATAGTTGTCTTCTCCTTTTCTTCTTGATGAAGTTTAATTGTATAAACAATTTCCTACCAACATCTTTTGATAGAGACATAAAACTTTAATGAATTGCCATGTGTTCTAATATGTTGGCATGCTTGAATTTTGACCTTTCCAAGCACAAAAGGATATACATCAAGATTTCCCATATTTTCCTTCAATTTCTTATTTTATTTTCTAGGAATTTTCTTGTACCTAGGGAAAGAAAACAAGTCTCCAAATCCAATCATTTTAAAAAATAAATCAAAAGGGTGTTGTATTTACTATTAATTAATATTGGAAGTAGTAGCACAAGTTGTACTTTGCTTCTTGATTTCCCACATTTTAAATAACAAGTGCATACAATGAAAATTGTGTCAATCTCTTAATAATTAGAGATAAAAATAGGTGTAGGAAATTACATTTTTAGTGCATACATACATATACATATATATATATATATATATATATATATATATATGAATAATATTTTTTTTCATTTTTTTTAACTTTTTTATTATAATTTTCAATTTTGATATAAAAAAATTTTAAAATATTTTAAAAAATGTAAGATATATTTGATTGTTCCTTAGTAACCATGTAAAATTAAAGTCAAAAAATATATATTTGGTCTAGAAAGGAAGGTTCGACCCTTCAATTTTTTCTTTTTCTACCACTAAAAGATTGAATGAGATATGGAGCAGGTCTCTCTTACTTATGATTTTGACCAAGGCAAGCAATTATTCTAAACACATTGAGCAATTCACATCACGTCTATTATTTACTCATTAATTAGAAAAAGGAGGTTGCTTCATTTGACTTGATAATGATCTTTATTACCTTTAACAATTTAAAAAAAAAAATGATAGGGGTATATGTCATTTTGAAAATAATAATTTTATAAATATATAATTTTTTATATAAAATCTCAAGCTCGTATATATATATATATATAATTTTTTTTGATGTTATATATCTTGTATAATTTATTTTTTTTATTCACATAAAATTATAAATTATAAATTTTGTATTCATTTCACACAAAATGCTGTTGATTAAGTTTATAAATTAGCCTTGAGCGTGGAGCAATGAATGGTGTAGAAATTAGAAATACATTCAAAACCAGATCAAAATTAGTACGGAAACATTAGACCAACCAGATTTTAAGTAATGTGAAAGAGAGAATATGCGGGTATCTTTGATCAGCAAGAGAAGAAGATAATGTTTTGAGGTCATGCTATTGGGCATACGGACGGGATGTACCTTATATATTTTTTTTAATTTTTTTATAAATATATAATTAAAAATTAAAAATTAAATAATATAACCAAAATTTTAGAAATTATGACGTGTTGCTCCGATAATACCGTAACGTGACCCGTGTCAAAAGACTGATAGATAGTGAGTGTGTTAATGGTCTAAAGTTAAATAGTATGAAAAGACATTTGACTCTTTAATTAAGAAGGAAGATAGGGTTTACGGATTTGATTATGATATTTCAAACAAAGCAGAGACAGGGAGAATGACAAATAAAATAAAAAAGTATTTTAAAATAAATTAAAACATTTATTTTATAAATTAAATTTAAAATTTTTGATTATTTTAATATAAAAATTTATACAATAAAAATTAAGATTTTATATAATAAAAATATATATTTTTTATTTTAATAATTTTTTAAATTATAAACAAATATTTATTATAAATATTATAATAAAATAAATAACATTTAAAAAAAATAAAATAATTTTTATCATAAATTTTTTGAATTATTTTATAAAATTATAGGATAATATTTGTAATTCTGCCACTAATGTTATATATATATAAATGAAACAAATCAATGTAAGAATAGTTCTTTTGACTTGGTCATTTCCTTGCCTCAAACTTACATTTATTGTTTGACTTGGTAAACAACATTTTCCAAGATCTTGATGGGTGTATTACTAATATTTCCAACCCTCAAAGCACTCTGAAAGAATAAGTCCATCCACAAAAAACTTACTGAATTAGTCAAAAAAAATAAAATAAAATAAAATATTATAATTTGGTAGTAAACTGAACTCTTGATAACTCTAGATAAGTATAGAATTCTAGATTATTGAATTCTTGATAATTTTAGTATAAACTGAATTCTTGATAACTCTATAGTATAGAATTCTAGATTATGTTATATGAGTTTTTAAATTTTCAGTCAGCTCAAAAAAAATATATAGCAAAACAAAATTAAACTA
>JAVXUL010127916.1:0-16086 GCA_035590515.1 Trichilia minutiflora | reverse complement strand
TGTCATTTCATTTATAAAGGAAACAAACGTTTGAATAAAGAAACGAAATAAAAAGGGTGTCCACTCATAGTGTAGGGAGGGTATACACTTCCTAGTTCCCCTCGTTCTTCGATGACTCACGCGAATACCTAAATCTCGAACCGTCGTCTAGCCACATACATAACATTAATATTAGTTACTCGTTCCAATATATATATGTTCGAATGCATGCAATGCACGCTAGTTTCGGGTTTCTAATATTTGGGCCATTTTACAATATTATTTAAAATCCCTATTATCCATCAAATTATCCAATTATTATCGACATCGATCCACATTACTGCTAAACCAATTCATTTTGATTAGTATACGTAATTCTAACTAGTGGGTCCCATACCCTCGTCGAAACAGTAATCAGAGTTAATGTTCATATTTATCCAAAATCTCCGAAATCATATTTCTAACTTCCTACGACTTCTCTATAACCCACATTATATGTTAAAACTAAAATGTACGCGCGAAATCTACAAAAATTATTCGGATGAACAGTAAAACCCATACGAATCAAAATACATAAAATTGTAAAATGAATATGCAGACAAGCTAGAAACGATGCTACTAACCTCATGGTGTGGTCGATTTACTCCGATTTCGCCTCTAACTCGAAAAGCCCCAAATCTCTTTCAAAAATCCTAATTCCTCCTTTGCGAATCCATATTTCTATCGTCAAATTGCTCTTCTAGCATATTAGACGCGTGGAATGCGGCTCGTTCGCGAAGAAAAATCAAGATTTCAGTAAAATATGACAAAGTTTAGAGAGAGAGAGAGAGAGACAAAGAGGATGTGAGAGGAGGGAGGAGAAGAAGAAAAGAGAAAGAAAGTTGAAAAATCTGACCCTTGACCCCTATTTATAGAAAAAAGGTGAAATTATAATTTTGTTCTTAAGTTTTCTTAAGGAGAAGTTTTCAGAAGAAGGCAATTTCGGTTATTTCGCACCGATTCGATTCGTTCGATCGAATCACCCCCTTCGATCGAATGAATAATAGTTCGTTCAAATGAATCCTTTAGCGTCTATAAAAGTCAGAGAGCTCCCAAATTATCGATCGAACGAATCATTCATTCGATCGAACGAAGCTCAATTCGATCGAACGAATTCCCCTATTTGTTTGAGCGAATCTGAAGCCAGAATTTTTCAGAAAGTCTTCAAAGTTTCGGTCGAATGAATCACCCATTTGATCAATCGAACCCGTCAATAATCAAAATTTCACTTTAATACTTCCCAAAGGAGCATAGAATTATACCCACAAGCACACGAGATATGAAATGAATGCAGACGTATGAACTGGACAAGTAAAAAATGGTAACTATACCCTCGGGATCTAAACACGGGTGTTACAGTAATACCAAGATGAGTAACTACTTGAGAAGTCCTTGTGATAACCCATTCCAATAATAAAACCGTAAGATCCCAAGGGTTGGGCCAAGATGGCTTGAGTTAGCCAATTTTATAATGAGATCGACACTAAGAGAGCAGATAAGGGAAAAGCAGATGCAAGATTCAGAATTATTAAAAGTCTGTCAGAGAATTATGAATGAAAATGTTGGAGACTTTTACATCATCTAAGATGGGTGACCTCTTGGAAAGTCCTTGTGATAATCCATTTTAAGAATAAAATCGTGAGGCCCCAAGGGTTAGACCAAAACGGACAATATCATTGACAAGCATTGGATCAGGTGCAACAATATGATATCAGAGTCAACTCTTCTCCAGTACGATGGTGGTGGTTCAAGGATGAATCAGACAAAAGTTGGTGAGCCTGTAACATCCCAATTCGATAAGGACGGGAAGTGGCGTTAGAGCGAGGGAGCCTGAGCAAGGAGCGGCTTATGACAGACTTTCAGGATGGCAGGGGACAGGAATGAACTGAATCCTACATCAGAATAGGAGAGAAAGTTATTGGGTTATATATGCAGAGTTGGAACCAAGTTATCAATAAGACCTTTTGAGATGGGATGTGCTTTATTTTCAAAAATTACGCAGTTAAGCAAGTTTGGACGAGAGTAGTACCAAGATTTGTGACCTTTTAGAAAGTTCTCGTGATAACCTATTTCAATAACAAAATCGTGAGACCCCAAAGATTAGGTCAAAACGGATAATATCATTAATAAGTATTAGATCGGGTGTGACACTAAACTAATGGCAAGAACACCAAAAGTCGTTCATACAAAGATTTTCTATGGGACAAGAAGATAACATTATTAAAACAGTAAATCAAGTACATGAAACAAAAACTTCTGGCTCTAATAGCAATAGCACCCATAGAAACACATTTAATTAACCATTAGGTTAAGTTGCCACTAAGACAAAAAGAAAAAAAACACTCTAAGTAATCAAGGAATAATATCTAAAGAAAAACAAAAAAGCCCAAACATTGGTTAAGAGGATAAAGATATTGGAAAGTGATGTGTTGAAAATAAAGAGATGGATTCTGAAAAGTCACAAAGGTAGATGACAGGATAAATGATAGCCTATCAGAGACATAAGAAAATTAGACACTAAACTATTGATTGAAAGAGATAATGAAGGGCCTATCAACTTTGAATCTCTACCATAAAAGATCCAAATATATAGCTATACAAAAAAAAAAGGAAATGACAGATAGTCTAATAACAGTAAAGGCCTCAATTGAAAAATCTAAACGTACCTTTTAAAATCTTTAAGACAACCAAAATCAAGGCTCTTCTGCAATCTTTACAACCTTGGTAAGATGCAAAGTCAGAGTATTGAGCCCAGTTTGGCTTCAATAAACATAATAGTGTATCTCAATGAAAAATACAAAAGAAATCAAGAGATAGGAATAACTATGAGTATGAAGGATATGGAAGATTATGTTAGAAGACTAGCTCTGAAGTTAAAAGCAGAAAGAATGTACGATTAGCAAGGAATACTTAAGTTGCCAATTTACTCAAATTTATGCTCCAATCCTTAATTTTCAAAGGAAATGTTGGAATTGAGACTTCCACAAAAGTTTAAAATGTCTCAAATTACTTTATACATAAGAAAGACTGACCGAACGTTACACTTGAACATATTCAAGGATATAATGTTAATCCAAGGCATTCATAACTTCGACCAATTAAACGAAACCTTTATAAGTGAGTTTAGAAGGGCAATGTTGACCACTTGAAACCTGATTCTCTACTTATAATGAAATAGGGACCGAATAAAACTCTAAGAAATTTTATGTATAGGTTATATGAGAAAGTGATAGAGTTAGGGGTGTTTCACCACCTATAACCCTTAGTTGGGGGCATTTCATCACACATAGCCCTCAAAAGTTTAAAAAGAGTGTTATAGATGAAAATAGCGTTACTGTTAGTATATATTTTAGAAATAATTCATGTTGTCGATTTTAAAATTTATGAATTTCTATTATTTTATCAATAAATATAAAGAAAAAGTTCTTTATTCATATATATAAGTTACTTTCCTTATTAAATCATGCTATATAATAAAGTATGTATGTAAATTATTTAGATAATTTATTTAATAGTTAAATGAAATTATCAAATCCGTTCTCTGCAGAAATGGTACGACCGTATAACAATATCATATAATAAATATACTAAAATCACCTATAAATATCATGAAATGGTATTAATAAAGATAACAATGAGAGTCATGACATAAGAGTATTAGTATGAATTTATAATTAAAGAATTATTTATTGAATATGACCAAAGAATTATTTATCCTAAGACAGTGCAAATCGCGTTTCATTAATACTCATATTATATCAGATTTAATAGCTACAAAGTTCATCACTATCGTACCATCTAAAGCTAATAAATGATGGGACAGATAAATCCTAGTGATCAAAAAAATCTTTCGGTCACAAATCTTCTTGTGCCTTCTTATAACATCTGATCCAAGTCTGTCAATAATATTGTTTTCTTTGACCTAACCCTTAGGGCTTCACGATTTTATTTTTGGAATGAGTTATCGAGAACTTCCCACAAGGTTACCCATCTTGATACTGCTCTCGTCCAAGCACGCTTAACTGCGTAGTTCTTGGAGTTAAACCATCACTCATTCCAAAAGGCCTTGTTGACAACTTGGTTCCAACTCTAAATATATAACCAATAACTTTCTCTCCCATTTTGATGTGGGATTCGATTCATCTTTATCATCTTAGAAGTCTGCTAGAAGCTGCTCCTTGCTCAGGCTCCCTCGATCCCGGGGCCATTTCCCTCCCTCATCGGACCTAGATGTTACAGGCCCACCAACTTCTACTTGTTTCATCCCCGAACCACCACCATCGTATTGGAGGAGAGTTGGCTCTGATACCAATTGTAACACCTGATCTAAGTCTATCAACAATATTGTCTGCTTTGGTCCAATCCTTGGGTCTCACGATTTTGTTCTTGGTAGTGGGTTATCCTAAGAACTTTTCAAAAAGTCACCCATTTTGGTACTGCTCTTATCCAAGCACGCTTAACTACATAATTTTTGAAGTTAAACCGTCATCCATCCCCAAAGTCCTTGTTAACAACTTGGTTTCAACTCTACATATAACCTAGTAACTTTCTCTCCTATTCCGATGTGGGATTCGATTCATCCCTGTCATCCTAGAAGCCTGTCAGAAGTCGCTCTTTACTTAGGCTCCCTCGGCCTCGATGCCACTTCCCACCCTTATCGGATCGGGATGTTACAGGCCCACCAGCTTTTGCCTGGTTCGTCCCCGAACCATCACCATTGTACTGGAAGAGAGCTGGCTCTGATACCAATTGTAACACCTGGTCTAAGTTTATCAATAATATTGTCCGCTTTGGTCCAACCCTTAGGGCCTCACGGTTTTGTTCTTGGAATAGTTTATCTTGAGAACTTCCTAAAAGGTCACCCATCTTGCTACTGCTCTCATCTAAGCACGCTTAATTGCGTAGTTCTTAGAGTTAAACCACCATTCATCCTAAAGGCCTTGTTGATAACTTTGTTCTAACTCTACATATATAGCCCATTAACTTTTTCTCTCATTCTGATGTGGGATTCGGTGCATCCCTATCATCTTAGAAGCCTGCCAGAAGTCGCTCTTTACTCAGGCTCTCTCGACCCCGATGTTACTTCCCGTCATCATCAGACCGGGATGTTACACAAGAGATGATGATTTTATAAGAAAGATGGTGATCTGACAAGTTAGGGTAGTAGGATGACAGTCCTAAAGAACTATAGGGTGGCTGTCATTAAATGGGTAGGGACCACTCTTATGTAGGCCTCAAATCACTATCAATATCAGTCCCTTAATTTTCAATAAAAATTTATCTTTAATAAAAATTATAGTCTGAATGGGTTTCTCATCAGAATAGGGAATTCATATGGGATCTTGATATTATAAAGCGAGTGAACCTAAAATTATCGAGCGCGTAAGCTCAGCATCGAGTGAATAAGCTCGATAATATGAGCGAGAGAGCTCAGAATCATCGAGCATGTAAGCTCAGTATAGAACAAATAAGCTCAAAAATAAGGATACTTGATGCAGGTTAGGGCTTACAAAGGCTTAACACAGGTCAAGGATAAAGCTCGACTAGTGTTAGGAGATTTTAGGACAAAGGCCAACCGTAACACTAGGAGAAAGCATCTGACCCTTATCAGGGTTTAACCGACCTAATACGGATCAGGTCTTAGCCTTTTAGAGTGCTTGACACGAATTAGGGATAAGAGGAAGGCTATTAGGGATAAGAGGGCTCTCAAGGGATTAGAGAAAGGTTCTCAGGGATAAAAGGGCTCTCAGGGGATGAGAGGAAGGCTCTCAGGGATGAGAGGGCTCTTAAAGATGAGAGGACTCTTAAGGATGAGAGGAAGGCTCTCAAGGATGAAAGGGCTCTCAGGGGATGAGAGGACTCTCAAGGATGAGAGGAAGATCTTTTCAGTCAGGATTAGGGAAGGATCCTCCTGGTCTAAACTTCTCCTATTTAGTTGAGAAACAGCTTTTTATAAGCGTTTTTCATAGACGATGCCAGCTGTTAATGTTAGAAAACGTTCGATGACTTTCGTACACCAAACAACAAAAATCTCCGACGAGTTTCTTACACCAAACAAGGAGCAGCTCATAGTAAAGGAGCGGCGTTTGGTAATTGTGGCTAGGCTTGGGTGGCTCCCAAGCTGCCTACGTACCCCTCTTCTTCTCTCTTTTCTTTGGTGATTTTCTCTCTCTTCTGGTTCTTCTTCTTCTTTATTTTTTCTCTCTTTTCTCTGATGGAGGGATTAATCCACACGTAGTTCTTGTTGAGGGAAGGAGATGATGATTTTATAGGGAAAATGGTGATCTGATAGGGTAGGGTGGTAGGATGGTAGGGTGATAATCCCAAGGAGTCATAAAACGACTGTCATTAAATGGATAGGGACCACTCCTGTACAAGCCTCATATCACTACCCACATTACTTTTAAAAGCAACTTGTTAGTTTATTTGATAAATTTTAATAAAAGTTAGAATAATTTAGTAATTCAATTGTTAAAATTATTATAAATAAAAAATATTATAATAATTATAGTTATCAATAAATAAATTATTTTAATAATTGAGATTTTTTTAGTATTTTAAAATTAACAGTATTAGAGGGAAGCATTAGCAAGATGTTGCCCTAACATGTCATGCAAAATTTCAATAAAACTCATGATACAGAATTGACTTAATCAAGAAAACAGATGAGAATAGAGTTAAACCTATTATATGCTTGAAACATGGTGAAGAGACATAGAATTAATTCTTATAAATTATAAACAATTTTGGAAACCTCGCCATCCTAAATTATTATGTTGGTATGACTTTTACATGGTTATACTACAATGCAATCACTGAAAAGTATAGATGTAAACATATTTTATTGCATATAATAATTTTTTAATTATATTTTTAAATTTTTAAGTTACTATACTAATTTATTATATCTAACAAAATTTCCAACATAAAAATTAGAAAGTATAACAAAAAATTGTTATATACAACCAAAAATATATTACATTGGTACCATATAATGATTGGATCCTAGTCTTGTCTTTTTTATATTTTATTGAAAATCAAGATGCCATAATAATTTCGAAGTTTGAAGTAAATTAAACCCTATTTCATGTAATTAAATTAAGATGAAGTCATTACCTAAATTATTGGTTCTTGTCTTTTGATAGTGGACTTTCAGCAACTTTTCCATGTTATATTCTTATCAAGTATCTCACTACATTCTCCTGGGTTCTACAAGCTACTTATCTTTAATCACTGCAACAAATAGACCATTTACTTTACATGTTGACATTGATTATATAAATATTAATGAACGTCTTAATATGTTTTTGGTTGGTTATAAATTTTAGGTGTTATGATTTGGTTATTCATTATTGATACTTTTAAATTTTTAACTTCTGAATAGCAGTTATTTAATTAAACGGACATAATCTATATGAATATATGCCAGCCTCATTATAAAAGGATTTTTCCTTTTGGTTTTAACATATATCTTTTTCTCTTTCTCTATTTTTCTAAAAGTTCTTCTCAAACGAAAATTCTGTTATGTATTGAAGTTCTTGAGGGAGAATTCTTGATTTTACTGTCAGTAATTCTCACAGACTTTGCTATATCCTGAAGGATAATTATCATCAAATCTGACAGTAAACTACACAGTGAGGGTAATTAATTCCTTAAAGACAGTATTATAATACGCCTCAAACTCTGATTTTGATTTATATTTTTCCCACCGTTTTACTATCAATTTTAAGGAGTTAATTATAGAATCAAAATCAGTCTATGTAATGAATCGAGAATTTGTCAAGTTGGATCATTTTGATGGAACAAATTATGTTTATTGGAAGGATAAGATGTTATTTTTACTTACTGCCTTGAAGATCTCCTACATTTTTTATCCTGAATTGCCAGATCTTCCTGAACCAACACCAAAAGATACTGAATAGAAGAAGAAAGAATGTAAGAAACGTGAGGAAGACGAGTTGCTGTGCAGATGACACATTCTCAATAATTTGTCAGATAGATTGTATGATCTGTTCATATCAGTTACTTCTCCAAATCTAGAATGCTTTGGAGTATAAATAAATTGAGGTGTGAATATGAACGTGACTGTTATGTTATCGAATCTACGTCGAAGAGGGTTATTGGCTGAATTCCTGCTTGCAGAGTTTCATCTCTTAGTCCCTACAAGACAATAACACACTAAGAGTTACGTCGGGTGAGGTTTCTGATAGAAAAACTCTGATGCCTAAATCAGATATGGTGAGAGAATGTATGATAAATTTTAATAAATAAATCAGAATAGCATGTAGAAAATGAAGCTCCTTTACCAAGTGTGGAGAAGAGAAAATTGAAAGAGGTATGCCAACAACAGGTATATATAGAAGGCCAAAATTCAAAAATATCCATCCCCATCCTTGCTAGAGAAACCCTCTTTATATAGTGCCTTAGTGATGTGACTAGGCATCAAAGAATAAGAATGATGGGACTCTAGTGCCTTTGAGTAATATGTAGCCACATTCTATTAATGTTTCAGTTGACATTTCTACAAATTCCAGATTTGCTACTGTCACATTGTCTTAAAATGAACAGAGGATGAGACAAGCAGCTCCTAGGGTAGGACATCTACTCCCATCATAGGGCCTGCTGTGTTAATGATCATTCCTATTTTTGATAGCATGGGCGCGTGGTTAGGGGTTCTCTAGTTAAGGCTATGATAGAAGTAGATGCCCTGTCCCATCCACTGTTTATTTTTAGATAATATCAGCTAAAACATTAATAGAATGCGACTACACATTACCCAAAGGCACTAAGTCTCATAATTCCCATTCTCCGATGCCTAGTCATATCACTAGGGCACTATATAAAGGGGGGCTCTCCAGTAAGGATGGGGATGGATATTTTTGGATTTTGGCCTTCTACATATACCTGTTGTTGGTATTCCTCTTTCGATTTTCTCTTCTTCATATGCATGCATGTTGTTGAAGAGGATACATTTTCCCTGGGAGGCCATTGCAGTTGTAAGGCTGATTCTGCACTCCTTGGAGGATGAATGGGCTAATTTTGAGGCGGACACGGATTTCCTGAGAGCTTCGACTGCCATCTATCTAAGAGCTTCAGTCGCTAGTTTTTGAGAGCTATGGCGTGTCTTTGAGTCCTAAGGATAAATCACCTGAGGGCTATCAGGCGCCCCCTAAAAGGAGGCTGCGTGTTTGCCTGAAAAGTTAACTTTTTGGGACTTGAGGCAGATTTGCCTAGAAGGTTGACTCCCTGGGGCAGGAGACTGTGTTCCCCTGAGAGGATGACTCTCTGGGACCTGAGGTCAGGTTCACCTGGGGGGCTAAAATACTTGGGATGAAAGTGCCACGTTTCTTTTTAATGAGATCCTACGTGTCACTTGCATATTTTTTTCCAACAAAATATAATATTAAAAAAATAAGATGTGGACAAATTCTTTATTATGAAATACTTTGAATTTTATATGGTTGATAATGTATTTGTGATGGATTAAGTTTATGAGTTATAAGTTCTTGTTTTCAAACTTAAGAATCTTAAAGTGGTGGTTCCTGAAGTATTTCAAGTAAGGAAAATTATAGCAAAACTTCCTCCTAGTTGGAATGATTATAGGAGTAAATTACTGCATACTACAGAAGGTTTTTCCCATAAACAGATTCAGAAGCATTTGCGTATTGAAGAAGAAACCAGAAGTCTTGCAAAAAGACATACTTTTGAAGTTGCAACTAAAGTTAATTTTGTTGAAGGGAATCAAGACCAGAAATCACACAACTATATTGAAAACAAAAGAAAATTTTCTGATACAACGGGTTCTTCTAACAAAACCAGTGGGAGCAATCCAAAAGCAAGACATGTTATCATTATGACAAAAAGGGAAACTATAAATGTGAATGCAAGTTTCGAAAGAAACAAAAGACAACAAATAATAGTGTCCAAAATTCTAATAAAGCAAATACAATAGAAGGTGGAACTGAAGATCTAGTTGCTATGGTTTCAGATTTACAAATTAGAATGATTACAGAACTTCACATGGCAGCAAATAAAATCACAAATGATTGGTGGTTTGATTCTGATACCACAGTTCATGTTTGCAATAATAAGTCATAATTCAAAACTTATGAGAATGTAAAAAATATACAGGAAGTTCTAATGGGCAATTATAATGCTGTAAAGGTGGCAAGGAAAGGAGGTGTGGAACTGGATTTTACTTTTGAAAAGAAATTATTG
The DNA here is from genome assembly GCA_035590515.1 of Trichilia minutiflora. Lineage (NCBI taxonomy): Eukaryota > Viridiplantae > Streptophyta > Magnoliopsida > Sapindales > Meliaceae > Trichilia > Trichilia minutiflora. The sequence goes on along the minus strand of JAVXUL010127916.1, from coordinate 5,850 downwards.
CTTATTAATGTGTTGCATATACCAGAGATAAGAAAAATCTTATCTCTATTAGTCTGGTTTGTAAGAAGGAATTCAAAGCTATATTAGAGTCTGACAAAATAATCTTGTTCAAAAATGGACTATTTGTAGGACAAGGTTAATCTTGTGATGGTATATTTAAACTTAATATTAATGATAATAAAGTGAATGCTTATGTTTATATTGTTGAGTTATCTTTATCTTTATGGCATGATAGATTGGCACATGTTGGTTTCAGATCTTTATAGTATATGTCTAAACATGGCATAATTACTTGTTGATGCCAGAAAACGTCCGACGACTTTCGTACACTAAACAACGAAAATCTCCAGCAAGTTTCTTACACCAAACAAGGAGCAGCTCGTGATGAAGGAGCGATGTTTGATAATTATGGCTGGACTTGGGTGGCTCCCAAGCTGTCTACGTACCCTCCTTTTTCTTTCTTTTCTCTAGTGGTTTTCTCTCTCTTCTGCTTCTTCTTCTTCTTTATTTTTTCTCTCTTTTCTCCGATAAGGGGATTAAGCCACACATAGTTCTTATGGGGGTAAAAAGATGATGATTTTATAGAGGAGATGGTGATCTGACAGGCTAGGGTGATAGGATGGCAGTCCCCAAGAACTATAGGGTGGCTGTCACTAAATGAGTAGGGACCACTCCTGTACAGGCCTCAAATTACTACCAACATCAGTCCCTCAATTTTCAGTAAAAATTTATTTTTACTAAAAATTATAATCTACATGTCTTATCGGAACAAAAAATTCATATGGGATATTGACATCATAGAGCGAGTGAATTCAAAATCATCGAGCGTTCGGTAATATGAGCGAAAGAGCTCAGAATCATTAAGCATGAAAGCTCGGTATAGAATAAATAAGCTCAGTAATAAGGATACTTGATGCAGGTTAGGGCTTACAAAGGCCTAACACAGGTCAGGGATAAAGCCCGACTAGTGCTAAAAGATTTTAGGACGAAGGCCAACCGTAGCACTAGGAGAAAGCATCTAACCCTTATCAGGGTTTAACCGACCTAATATGGGTCAGGTCTTAGTCTTTCAAAGTGCCTGACATTAATTAGAGATGAAAGGACTCTTAAGGATGAGAGGAAAACGGTCAGGGATGAGAAGGCTCTTAGGGGATGAGAGGAAGGTTCTCAGGGATAAGAGGGCTCTCAGAGGATGAGAGGAAGGCTCTCAGAGATGAGAGGACTCTTAAGGATGAAAGAAAGGCTCTCAAGAATGAAAGGGCTCTTAGGGGATGAGAGGGCTCTCAGGGGATGAGAGGAAAGCTCTCAAGGATGAGAGGACTCTCGAAGGATGAGAGGAAGGTTCTCAAGGATGAGAGGAATATCTTCTTAGTTAGGATCAGGGAAGGATCCTACTGATCCAAACTTCTCCTATTTAGTCGAGAAATGGTTTTTTGTAAGCGTTTCTCATAGACGACGCCAGTTGTTGATGCTAGAAAACGTCCGACAACTTTTGTAAACCAAACAACGAAATCTCTGACAAGTTTCTTATACCAAACAAGGAGCAGCTCATTGTGAAAGAGCGGCGTTTGATAATTGTGGCTGGACTTGGGTGGCTCCCAAGCTGCCTACGTACCTCTCTTCTTCTCTCTTTTCTCTCTTTTCTGGTTTTTCTTCTTCTTTATTTTTTCTCTCTTTAAAGAATTAATTATAGAATCAAAATCAGTCTTTATAATGAATCAAGAATTTATCAAGTTGGATTATTTTGATGGAACAAATTATGTTTGTTGGAAGGATAAGATGTTGTTTTTGCTTACTGCCTTGAAGATCTCCTACATTCTTGATCCTGAATTGCTAGATCTTCCTGAACCAACACCAAAAGATATTGAACAGAAGAAGAAAGAACATAAGAAACATGAGGAAGACGAGTTGTTGTGCAGAGGACACATTCTCAACAATTTGTCAGATAGATTGTATGATCTATTCATATCAGTTACTTCTCCAAATCTAGAAGGCTCTGGAGTATAAATATATTGAGGTGTGAATATGAACGTGGTTGTTACATTATCGGATCCATGTCGAAGAGGATTATTGGCCAAATATCTGCTTGCAGAGTTTCATCTCTTAGTCCCTGCAAGTCAGAAGCTTTGCTTACGGCTTTTCATATTCATAATAGAATTCCCTCAAAGAAATTTAAAGTCTCACCATATGAGATATGGAACAAAAGGCAACCGAACTTGAGTTATCTTAGAGTTTGGGGTTGTCTAACATATTATAAGGTTCCAGAACTTAGAAAAACAAAACTGAGACCTAGAGCTTTCAAAAGAGTTTTTGTTGGATATGCTCAAAATTCAAAGGCTTACAGAATTCTAGATTTAGATTCAAATATAATTGTGAAATCAAGGGATGTTATATTTGTTAAAAATAAATTCCATAATAAGTTGAATTTAATACAGAAATCTATCAGAATAACTGAGCCCGTGAATAAATCATAAGGTGTTATCAATTCTAGCAATAACAATGTTCTTTTTACCGAAATTAGAAGGAGTAAACGTGCTAAAAAATAAAAAAATTTACATACAGATTTCATATCCTCCCAATATATTATCTTCTTAGTTGAAGGTAATAGAACTACAATATTTAATAAAACTCTAATTTTATTAAATATTGAGAATGATCCTAAAATATACAAAGAGGCATCCAGAGATACATCCTTTTAGAAGGAAGCAGTCAATGATGAAATAGACTCATTATTATCTAATAATATATGGGTTCTAGCCGATTTGCCACCTGGTTGTAAAGCAATTGGATGTAAATAGGTGTTTAAAAGGAAGTATAATACAAATAGTTTAATTCAAACTTTCAAAGCAAGGTTAGTAGCTAAAGGGTTAGACAAAAAGAGGGAATTGACTATTTTGATATTTATGCACCAGTAGCTAGAATAACATCCATTAGAGTACTTTTAGCATTAGCTTCTATTTATAATTTACATATATACCAAATGGATGTTAAGATAACTTTTTTAAATGGTGGTTTGAATGAAGAAGTATATATGGAGCAACATGAAGGATTTGTTCTATCAGGAAATGAAAATAAAGTTTGTAAGTTGGTCAGATCCTTGTATGGCTTGAAACAAGTACCCAAACAATGGCATAAAAAATTTGATTCAGTAATCTTGAAACATGGTTTTCAAATTAATAGTGCTGATAAGTATATTTATTCTAAATTTACTGATAATTATAGAGTTATTATATATCTATATGTAGATGATATGTTAATCATTGGTACAAATATGTTTGGTATGAATGATACAAAGAAATACCTTACCTCACAATTTAAAATAAAGAACTTTAATGAGGTGGATACAATCTTGGGTATCAAGGTTAAAAAACATCATGGGGGTTTTGCTCTCTGTCAATCTCATTACATTGAAAAAGTGTTGAATAGATTCAAACACTTAAATATCAAAGAAGCAAACACCTCATATGATGTTTCATGCAAAGTATCTGAAAATAGCAGCAGAGCAATAACTCAACTGGAATATGCAAGTGCAATTGGAAGCTTAATGTACGCTATACATTGTACTAGACCAGATATTGCCTTTGAAGTAGGTAAATTATCAAGATACACTAGCAGTTCTAGTGTAAATCACTGGAAGGTGATTACAAGGGTGCTCGGCCATCTAAAGAGAACTATCAACTTTGATCTATTTTATAATAAGTTTTCAGCAGTATTGGAAGGTTATACTGATACAAGTTGGATCACAAGCACCAATGACAACAAATCGACCTGAGGGTGGGTTTTTACCTTAGGAGGAGGGGCTGTTTCTTGGGCATCAAAGAAATAAACTTGTATAACCCATTTGACTATAAAATATGAGTTTATAGCTCTTGGAGTAACATGTAAGGAAGCAGAATGGTTAAAAAATTTACTATTGGATATTAAATTGTAGCCACAACCAATACTAGCTATTTCCTTATGATGTTATAGTCAAGCAACTATGTTTAGGGCCTATAACAAGATTTATAATGGAAAGCCTAGACATATTAGTCTCTTGTAATACGTGAGACAAACGATAAATGATGGGATTATTATAGTGTTCAAGTTTATTTGCCACTATGATTTCTCTAAGATCTTGAAATGCTTATACTAATAAAAGGTTTAAATCAAAAGATATCTTTTATATGCATGAAATTTTATTAATATAATATAATAAACTAAGTGGAAGATTGTTAAAGTAGCTTGTTATATTTTGAGAAGAAACTATCCCACATTGCTTAGTCATAAAAGCCTCAATATCTTTATTATAAAAATTAGGCTTAAGCTTGTAAAGAGAATTGGAGGGAAGCTTTAGAGGGAAACTAATGTTTGAATAAACTAATATTTATTTTCAAAGATGGCACTTGACACTTGGACACGTCCACGTGTGGAATAAGGAGTTATTTGATTTTTTGAATTTAAAATTTTTAACTTCTGAATAGCAGTTATTCAATTGGATGGCACTTGGCACTTGGACACGTCCACGTGTGGAATAAGGAGTTATTTGATTTTTTGAATTTAAAGTTTTTAACTTTTGAATAGCAGTTATTCAATTGAACAGACATAATCCATCTAAATAGATGCCAGCCTCACTATAAAAGGATTTTTCCTTTTGGTTTTAATATATCTCTTTTCTCTTTCTCTGTTTTTTAAAAGTTCTTCTCAAACGAAAACTCCACTCTCTCCTGTATTGAAGTTCTTAAGGGAGAATTTTTGGTTTTTCTGCCAATAATTTTCACAAGTTTTATTGTATTATGAAGGATAATTGCCATCAAATCTGACAACAAACTACATAGTGAGGGCAATTAATTTCTTAAAAATAGTATTATAATACGTTTCAAAGTCTGATTCTGATTTATATTTTTCCTACCATTTTACTATCAGATAGGTCATAATAATCTATTGTCATTCTTATCTCCCGCAAGTAAGCATCCATAATGGCATAAAACTAGTTTTGAAAGTCTGTCAATGTCCAAATTATGCAACCACCAGACAAGCCAGAGAATTTTGCTGCTCACGCAAAGCAAATTTATGCATCGAGACGAGGAAAAGGATCATTATAACTTGTAAACAAAAAATTCGACAAAATGTAAAAACAAACATCTATCATGTACATTTCTGTAGTATTTGCATAGAGGAATCATGCATAATAGAGACCTCTTTTGAGTTTGGTCTTCGAGATCTTTGGACAATTTTAATGATCAGAATGGAAATGGATCCGATTATCAAAACAATTGTAATTATTATTTTGGTGGTAGAGTGTATTAATTGTACTATTTGACATGGGCTGAGAAAGCAAGGCCTGCTATTGAGACACAATATGAACAGATTGAGTTCGACCCACTTTCTATGTGACCTATTTTCGGCAGAATAGGTTTGGTTTCAGAACATGCCGAAAGCCATTAAGATCCGTTGAGCTGTCAATTTTACAATTAAGCCCACCATGGAGACTTAGTATTACAACTAGGGCTGGAACCGGATCGGATACCGATTTTTTTTGGCCAAATCGATACCCGGTCCGGTTTAAACCGGATCTGGACTTTTTGATCCAGATCCGGTCCGAATTACACAGGGGATCGAAAAATCGGTCCCCTGTTTAAACCGAATCGGTACCCGGTTTAAACCGGGTATCGATTTTATTTTTTTAAAAATTAAAAAAAAATTAAAAACTTTATAACTCTTACAATTTGGTTCTTTTTTAAAAAAAAACTTTTTAAAAACTTACATTTTAATCCAAAAAATTTTAAAAACTACCAAATTAACTTTGAAACATGAATAATCATACAAAATAAATAAATATCTAAATTTAAATAATAATTAATTAAATTTTTA
>JAVXUL010127875.1:0-16089 GCA_035590515.1 Trichilia minutiflora | reverse complement strand
CCCCACACGAGCCTAGGATCACACCCACAATCCCATGAAACACAAAATGAATGCAAATGTAAGGACGGAAGAAGTAAAAAATGATAATTATACCCTCGGGATGAGATACGGGTCGTTACAATAAGACTCATGTAATTTGAACGTTCTCCACCTCTCTATATCTCTTTTATTATTGGAGGAATTCTTATCCATAAAATTGGTGAGTTGTTTTTTTTTAACACAAAAGTTTAGATCTATAATACAAAAAACAACCAAAACATTCTCTTTCTATACTTTAAAGTTTATGCCATTATATATAGGAATTGATGCTAGTAGTAATAATTCTAAGTAAAACTAATAACTTAGTGAGAACATAACCTATAAATTTACATAAATATTATATTATATTATATTATTAATTAATTCAAATAATGATAGGGCCCATCACCAAATACCAACCACAACATCAATATTAAGTCTTTGAATAGAAATATTAATTTTTAAGTGGTATATTGGTATAGTAATCAAACATTGATGATAAGATATGTCACAATAAACCTTTTTTTAGATTGATTTATTGCTTACATGCATATCAAATAATCACAATATATATATATTATCACAGTTGTATATATAATTCGGTTAAGTAATGACTTTCTTTTAGACTGATTAATACTTGCGTGAATCATGTATACACAAAATCTTATAATATTCTAAGGTAAGTTAATTTTCATAAGAGAGATTACTTTGACAATATCTTATTTCAATTAATTTACTTTTGAACATTTTATCTCATAAGAGTCAATTGTACTAATATACAAATTTGAGATAAAACTAGATATTAAGATTTTTATAATATTTTTTTTTATAGTTTTCTTATCATTAGGTATTCTTAAATATGAGTCTCACATATTTAAATACAATTAGACACTACTATATTGCCATATTATAATCTAACATATATGATAAACCTAAAAAACATATCACAAATATTAAAGTAAGCTAACCATCCCTAATTTCTATAAATACTCATCTTTCTGAAAAGTCGAGTTCACCTTGTGTATATGTGAAGTATAAGACCTCATAAACCTAAATTTTATTTTGGATCAAATTACTAAGAATTGCCATTTTAAACCCAAAATCCTGAAAACTCTATTATTAATCTTTAATTGAAAAATTAATTGCAAATATTATTCAAAATCTTAAATTCTTATTTTGGCCTTAATTTTAAAATTTTAATAAAATTTTTTTAGAAAAATGTAAAATTCAAAAGTTTAAGAGCCTAATTATAATTTTTAAAATTTTATTTTGTACTAAATCACAAAAATATTGCCGATTTATACAAAATCATAAGCTATATTTTCATATTAATTTGTATATTTTATAAGCTTTAAGACCAAATTCGTAGTTTCTTAAAATAAGTTTTATACTTATTTGTAAAAAAATTAAAACTTTAAACTTAACTATAATTTGATCAATTATAGACTTGATCAATATTTGCCAAATATGAACTTGATTAGTATTTTTATCAACTAAGGACTTAATTAAAATTATCTAGTTATGAATTTGATTGACATTTATCAATTATAAACTTAACTATACTTGTCAAAATAACTAAGAAATAGTGTTTTGTCTTTACTTCTCTTTTGGTCACTGCAATTATTTTTCATATGCAAATTCATGCCACTTTATATGCAAATTTATTAGTTTTGATTGAAATCCAAAATTTAAACTTATGAATTTTCATACAATATATAATGTATTATATTTATTAGATATTAAAATTTTAAACTTTATTTTTTTTATACATTGAATCTTAATTTACGCAAAATAAAATATAACATTCATAACTATTCACGTTTATATCTTATTTAATCAAAATAAAATCGAATAAATATGCATATATCCGTACAGTTAGATCATAATAATATCTTATGAAAAATTCATAACCAAATCATTCTTCTCTCTCTATATCTATCTATCTATCTATCTATCTATCTATCTATCTAGATATATAATCAAATAATATGCATATTTTTTAAATATTAAATCAAATAATAATATATATTTGTATCTCAAAATTTAACTAAGTGATATAAATATATATTACATAAAATTATTGAAAAATAGTTTTTCTTAGAATTTGACGTAAAAGTGACTCTAACACCATTTATTGGATATTCCTAATTGATGAATTAAATTTATTATATCTAAAAAAATTACTTAGTTAAATCATTGGAATAAAATATTAGAGAACATATCTAAAATTCACGCTAAATTCTTAAATCTATAACAGCGTAGTTATAGAACTTTCAAATCTTGTATTCAGTGTATGTATTTTCTAATAATAGGATATAAAAAAATATCTTTTTAAATATACCATAATTTAATAAATATAAAAAAATATAATTAATTTGATAATATATATTACTTATTTCTATAACTCCTCGTACTATAGGAATAAAATTCCTTCTTTATACATAAATAAACTTATATTTTAATTAGATATATTAAATTTATTTTAATTTTATTTAATCAATCAAATTTTAAATTTAACCTAGATATCCTTTAATATACAATTATTAACATATAAATATATTATGTAATTAAGATCCAATAACCTAGACCCTCGTCGTAGCATCTATTTCATATCAATTGCAACCTCAATTCTTACAGCCTTCATCCTCCACATAGCAATTACTCCCAACGTAATGGCCGACCTTCTTCAACAATAAAATTCATTTTCTGATTTCTTTTCTAGTCTACTGAAAACCTAAAATCTCAATTTCATTTACCTCAATTGTCTAACCAAAGCACAACTCTTGCGTACTCTATGATGTTGACAAAATTTTCAACCAGAAATTGGTTTTTCAGAATATGGGTATGGGTAATTTTTTTTTAATCTGGGTAAGTTTAGTTTTAAGCATTCATTGATTTTAATTATTAGTTTAGAGAAAAGATTTGATTTCGTTATTTATTGGCGTTTATCATTTTTGACAAGGAAAAATAAGAAATTTGTAGTAATCTGTAGTTATGTAAGAGATGACACAAAAGAATTACTTCTAGCTTGTAAAAGCGAAAAGTGAAGAGCAAACAAGTAACTGAAGACTGGGCTGACATTTTCCATTAGAAGAGCGTAGATGATACTTGACAGAAAGAATATATTTACCACGTTATCAAATTATATGGGTATTAATCACAAACTTTTAAGCTAGAGGATTCTTTTCTTTGGTTTAATTTTAAAAATTAAAATTTAAAAATTTAATATTAATCACAAATTATTTTTTAAAATTAAATTTTAAACCATTTCAAAAGTAATTTCAAACTGATATTAAATGCCTTTTTTTTAATAATTGAACATCTCAAATTTTATTAATTTCAATTGAAAACGAGCGTATGCTAAAAATCTCAAATTTTAGATTCTAAATTCTGTTCTAAATTATGTGGCAAATATATGACATTCATTTATTATATAATTGAAAAATATAATTTTTAAAATTATTTATTATAACTTTTAATTATGTAATGCTCAAATAACACATTATTTAAGATAAAATTTAGGATCAAAATTTAGGGTATTTGACATTACTCAATCATATATCATGTCACAAGAAAATATCATTTCACAATGCTTACAAGTTTCTAAAGAGATCAATAGGACCAAACATAGTACTAACTGGCCCATATAGTGTCTCATCAAAGCCAACACTCTCTGTACAACAGACTCTGTGTAAAGATAAAAACTCGTGTGGGGCAGCAACTCTTCACAACGGGCTTAATTGCTCATATTTTAGCCCAGTCTAAGTAAGTCCAGTCAAGGCCAGTTGAAGGCAACTGCTGATGTGACAAGGAAATAAAGGATAAGAGCTGTAAATGAATTACTTTAATAAAAAATATATTATATTATTAATTCGGAGAGATTTATATCTTACACAATATTAATAAATATTAGCTCTAAAAATTATTCTCCAATGTGAATATGAACTATTATTTATTATTTTATAAAATTATTAAATTAATTTTTTTTCTCCTTTTAACCATCAATAAAATAAATAAATTACTGAGTCGGTAATTCATGATTGTCAACAAAATCCTCTAAAAATAGAATATGGAGTTGAGGATGTGAATTATTTTTTTACCATATCAGCTTGATAATGGATAGAATTAAATACATTGAAAAATTCAATTGCACTTACAATATATATTTTATATATATATGACATCTTTAAAAAAATAATTTATAGATATATTAGAAATACTTTAAAGGCTTCTGCGTGTCATGGTCATACTTAACTTAACTGTGAATTGTTAGTTCCACAATCACTTCCACACTTATCTTTCATGCTTCCATGATTAATTCGACATCTCGAATCAATCAATCAATGTATTCGACCTAATTATCCATTACCCCCTTTCTTAAAAGAAAAAATCATTATCTTCTACAATAATTTAAGGATTGTGTTATATTAATTTAATTACTAGTATATTTATACATTTTTTAAATTTTTTATTATAATTTTAATTATTTTTATAAAAATATAACAAAATATAAACCAATTTGGTTTAATTTTTGGGTTCGACCCAAACTCTTACATCTACCCAAGTGATATAAAATTTACATAATCTGCTAAAACCAATTACAATGGCAGTCAAGATATTGCATTGACTTTGTTAAATGTAAAAAATATAAATTTATAATAATTTAAAAAGTGATATTGAATGTATTTTATAACTATCTCAATAAAAATCTTCTTTAATAAAATTTATTAAGATAAAACATAATAAAAAAGGAAAAGAAAAATTGCAATGCATATATATTTCGTATAAGTTCTTCATTATAGAGTGCTTATTTTAATGAAATGATTCCTTTCAAACATAAATACATAATGTATTAAATTAATAATTTATTGAGTTCGACGCGTGCCAATGCTTACACAAATTTTTGAAAAGTTCTATTTACTTAATATTTTAATGATCTTATCTACAAAATTATAAGTAAAGCGACTTAACATTAATTTTTTTCGTTTGTTTGGAGCACATAAGTGAAGAATTTTAAGGAGTTGTGCTTTGATTTTGTCTCTCGTTGTTTCATGTAGGCTGTAAAATAACTATATATTATTTAAAGAGTTGTGTTTTAATATTATTTTCATATATTATTTTAAGATATTTTATTTGAAGATCATTTGCAATTTTTTTTATGGGAGAATAACAAATATTTTTCATAATTTTTAAAAATTATAAATATATCTTATTTTTTCTTGCGGATACTCCTTATAATATCATTCTATTAATTAGTTTGTCTTCTTTTATGGTATAATAATAATTAGTTTGAAGGAGTATAATAAAAATTATACCATAAAAGACAAATTAACTAACGAAATGATATTATAAAAGAATACTTGTTATCAACTTAAAATTTCAGAAAGTATTTGTCATTCACTCTTTTATATGATAAATGATATATTGATTTTAGAATTGACTTTCTTGAAGTGCAGGAATCTTATAATAATTAGAAAATATAACAACAATAATAGGATTTATAAAACTACATAAAATTATTATGTTGTTATAAGTAAACACATAATGTTTATGACTGAATTTTATAAGAATCAAATAAATATCATACATAAGCATAACCATTAAGATCTAAATATTTTGTATTAATTTATTAAAATAAAATAATTTTAATTATATAGCATTCCTCATAAACTTTTACCCTTTTGGCAAAAGTTCATGTTAGAAAAATTGAAATAAATATAAATTAAGGTTGCCAAATAACAAACTTACACTTTTCTCTTACTGTAACTCAGGTCCCTTGATCTCTTGATTATTGATTGAATTCGAGTCATAAAACGGACACCGAATATGAGTTTCACTGTCGAAATATCCCTTTAAGTTTACCTAAAACACAAAAATTAAATTACAAAACGAATCTGTAATGATAATTTTTGTGTAGTCCTCCTTTGTTTTCACACACAACCAAAAAAAAAAAAAATAGACGTACACAAACTCTAACTCTTTATTATTTTTATACATAGCAAAAATAACTCTTTTTAAATGACTAACCTTATCATTTATCTATATGACAATTAAATAAAAAAAAGAAAAGTTAAGCACTATCCCATAATAGATGTCATGGAGAGTTATTGATAACTCTCCATATTATATATCTCCTACTCACTCATAATAAGGTGAATTATACTTTATCTCAAAATTCATAAATCTTCATATTTGTAAAATAGACTGTGCAATCAATATATATTATTTTAGAGTTCATTTGCTATATAATGATTAAGTAAATATACTAAACATTCAATAAAGCTTACACATAATACTCCAGATTCGTGCTGTCACATTTCATATATTTTCATATCTTTCAATTAGTCCATAGATCGTGGTTGTATTCTATAATATCACATATTTTTAATTAAGTGCATTTTAATCATTTTATCTTATAAGGATATTTTTATTATTTTTAAAAATATATGTACGAGTGCTAATATTGGTTAAATAAATCTATATTAATTTTTAATAAGTGTCTTGAGAAGTTTTGAATGAAATTAGTTAAGTTTAAGAAAAGTGGCATTAAAGTTTCAACCACGCACTCAGATTACTGAACTAAATTTTCATTGATCGAGATGGAGTTTGGATCACGATTTATTTTTATGAAAAGAGAACAAAAAGATGATTTCATGGAAACAAACTTAAGTGAAATTGGACTTTAGATGAAGGAGAAACAGCGCCAAGAATAGAGAAAACTTGATTGATATTTTTCAAAGAGATATTTTATAAGGGACTTAAATGATATTTGTCAAGTATCGATACTTGATACACATGTATTGATAATCAAGCTAAAAATTTTAATATTTTGAAAAAATATCAATACTTAACCTAACAGTATTGATACTTAGATAAGAAAAAATGATATCTTAAAAAAAGTATCGATACTTAAATCAAAAATATGGATATTTTAAGAAAAAATATTGATACTTTCTGTAAAAAAGTATGCAGTGACTTATTTTAAGTACAAAAACAAATATCTAACCTAGAAAATGACTATTTTACTTATTTTTAATGCTTTCTCCTTCATTTCTTTTCTGATTACAAAGTTAAATATGCTATTTTCAAACCATTTTTATTTATAAATGAAATCAAGGGGGCTAATTCTTTCATTTTTCTCTTCTTTTCTTTTAATAGCCATCGGGTTCATAAGGGCTCTTAAAGCACAATGAGTTCTCATTTCAATTTCTTCGCTATTTCACTATTAATGTTCGTTTTTTGCTATCAAACACTTATACACAACATCTTCTACCATTTACAAACTTCGTTTTATCGAAATCAACTGAAAAACAAGTTAGAAAAGATTAAGATTACTGTTCATCCAAAAAGGGAGGTTGATTGGTTATGATTAAAGCTTCTGAAGATTAAATTGGCCCTCTGGTAAGACTCCTAGCATCCTTATGACTTGGATTATATATTTTGATCGAATTTATGCATATGAATTACTATTCATAACTAAGATTAATATTTATCAAAATTTAGAAAATACATGATTAGATTTATTTGATATGAGAATTGATATATATGTCATAGATTTAATCATTTAAAGGCTAGTTGATAAGAAATTAAAAATTGTATAATGAGAATTAATTAAGTTAATAAGTTCAAAAAATTGAATTGAACTTGATTATTACTAAACAATATAGAGAAATTGGTTATAAGGTTTTGTTAAGTGAAATATTAAATAATTGGCCAAAGTATGGATTAAATTTAAGGATTTATTATGATTAGAAATACGGGGTTAGTTTCAGATTATGCATTGAGTTGTGTTTTACTCTTTAAAGAATAAAGATTGGTATAGAAGTTAATATTGGTGGCATTAAGTATCAAGTTTACAAGGTAAAGACTCGAACAGCATAAAGGATTTTAGGGAGTACAAACCCTTCCTACATGAGTGAGTGTGATTATATATGTTTAATGTTTTTTAAATGTTTTATTTTCAAACATTCTGAAAATGTTTCACATATGAATGAAATTATTTACGTTTTATTTTAGTATTACATGTTTATAAAGACTTTGAAATTTTTTACATGTGAATGAAACTTTATTTATTTTTATTATATTTTGGAAAGTTATGTTGCATTTATGATAAGTTTAAAAATGAAAATAGTTTTAGTTTTAGTTATTTTCCAAAGATATATGCATCCAGAGTATTTTTCTTTATGCTTTATATGTGTTTTTGAATTTTTGATTATATGATTTGGCCTGTATTTTCTATTTCTTTACTCGAGCCAAGAGCCATAAGGGGGACAATTAATGTGTTTTGAAAAAGACATGATATGATATCTGTTATGCGTATTTATGAGTATGAGTAAAAAGTAGAGGGTAATGGGCAATCTAATATCTAGTACCCAATACTTATATATATGTGCATGTATCTTCGATGTATTTGATTTTATTTGAAAATTGATTTTTGATTTTTGATACCTGATATCTAACATCAGTAAACATGCAGTATGAATTTTTGATATATTTAATTTCTGTTTTTTAATATTTGACACCAAATATGTGTATTTTTGATTATTTGAAAACTGATTACTAATTTAAAAAAAAAAAACATATGGTTGATATATGAAAATGTATTGAGTTTCCAAAAATATTTTAAAAAGATTCAAAACTTGGTATTACTAATTTAGTACTTAGAAATGATTTTAAACTTTATAATTTTAGTATTTGAATGTGATTTCTGATTTTTATTTTAGTATATGTTATTTATAGTTTTATCCACTTATTAAGTCTTTTAAACAATTTATCCTCTCATAGTTTTACAGGTTATTTAAGATTCTCAATAGATTTCGAAAGACAGTCAAGTGAAGCTAGATATCTATATGCAGTCACTAAGGAAGTATGTCCATTCATGCATAATTGATACGTTTTGGCATTATATTCTTATGTGTATTTTGAGCTCTGATTGATGTCTGAGCATGTAGGCTTATGTAAAGAATATGTTGTATGTATTTGGTATAAAGTTTCATTGTTCAGTTCTTAATGTATTAAGTCTACTCTTATATACTAGGTTATTAGTCAAGTGAGTTCATCTCCCTTATGCATTTATATAATTTATATATAATAGGTTTAAATGTTAATTGGCATATCAATAGATGCTCAAAGGGATGGGGTTAGCCTCGTTTCCTGTTGGTCACCCTCTAGAAATCTTGAAATATGACAAATATGGTATCACAGTATGGTTTAGAGGTCAATGACTATCTTGATAGAGTTGGGGTCTTGTGTACAGTATGTCTGATTGGTATACTAGTCTACAAGTTATCGCTCCTTTGGTATTTGCTTTACAAGCTTGCCTTCGAATTCCTTATTAGATATATATGACTCTGCTTGTAGTCTACTCCCATTACCCATTCTTAATCTTAGATAGTCATATATCTATCATGAGAGTATAAGTAAGCAAGCTTTTGATAAAGTGAGTATAAGAATTTTATGTGCCCTACGAATAAGGATTAATAAAAAGTATTATGTTAGAAGGCACACAGATAATTGAGAACTCAAAACTATATGTTAGTTAATAGATTTAGCCATGATTATTGTGAGAGTTTTAGTTAAAATAATGTTAAGCGAGCAATTACACATTGAGTTGAATTGAATAGCAAGCTTGCTATTGAGTAAGAAGAATAATTGAAAATGTTTGAGGAATGAATCTGAATAAGTGAATAAGTAGAAGAAAATCATAAAAAATTATTTTTGACTTATTAAATTATCAATATCAATATGTCATTCTAACTATATTGGTGGACTAAATTGTTTAAGAATAAAAGATAGCAAGACCACAACTGATTAAGTGTTGCTAAAGAAAAGTTAAAGGGTTCACATGATCATTAAATATGAACAATGATGATACCATGTAAAAAATAATATTGTTATATATTTCAGTTTATAGTGGTATAAAAAGGATTGCAAAGATGATGATTAGATATATATAGTCATAACAATTAATAAATTGAAGAAGGAACTCAAACAGAGGAGGCATAGGACAATAAGTCAAAAGAGCTAAGTAAGATAAGAGGTCAAGGAAAAATAGGTAAGATAGATAAGGCAAGTAAACTCAAGAAAGGAAAATAGTATAAGTTAAAAGGATTAAGGTGAGAAGTAGAAATAGGTAGATTATAGCAGAAAAGAAAAGTTAATATAGAAAAGAAAGGTACAAAAGTTAGATATAAACAAAAAAGGTGAAGATGACCAGAATGACAAATCTTATGACTCTCTATATCTATATAAGGAGGAGAGATGACTCCCAGAATAAATAAGTTAAGTTTGTTAATGATGAATTCATAAGAAATATGAGATAATGCTAATAAGATAAAGAAAGTATAGATTTCCTATTCTTTAATTTTGGAGAGATTTTGAATCTTATTAGAATAATGAATGAGTTACATTAAGTAATATACATAATGTATTAAGGATACAGAAGAAGATGTGAACTAGAAGCAAAACTCGAACTTACCAATGAGGAGTAAAATTCTTAGTAATTATTACTCATAATTAATATGATAGTTAGTGACTTTGAGAAGAGACCTATATAAAGTTCATGGTAGGATAACGAGTAAAGGACTTAGTATAGAGGAGTGTTTTAAGTAAGTATTTTATTAGGAACAATCTTATGATTCAATTACTTCTTAGTTGCTTTTACTGATATGTGTTCAATGATAATTTAGTCAAGGAGCCAATATTATGTATTATGATGATCATATAGCCAGTGAGCCAAGATTTTATCAATGCTTATGATTTTGACCTCGTGATCCACCATAGCTATTTTTAGTATTGTGCATATTGATTTCCGTAAATTCTGATATATTTGATCTTTTGGAAGTTAATTTTTGATTTATGATATTTGATACCCAATATTGATTCGTAATACATTTCTAAGATAGTGTATAGATTAAGTTGAGTGTAAGCTAGGATAGTTCATATTATATTTGTTTAATTAGGGCGACAGTGTTATCTCCTAGTAAAGAATAATAAGTAAGATATTATAAAATATGTGTATTTGATATTAGTGTTAGATATATGATTAGAATCTATTATGTCATGTGATTCAATAATATCATCTTTATGTAAATATACTTTCGTAATTACTTGTAAAAATATTTATAATTAATAAAATAACATTTATTTTGTCTTGTATTTTGTTCAATTGTTATTTTTTTAATTAATGCAAGATGTTTCTATGATATATTATGTGTTGAGATTCTGTCTATAAAAAATTATAGTTATGAGTATAGAATTTATGATTTAAATACATTCAAAAATATTCCCGGTTAAGGTAATATCATAAATGAACAATGACATCACAAAACTAGCATGTTTTGTTGCTACTAAAGATTAGTATCCAATATTAATAGTTGGGTAATGAGTCTCATGTCACAAAAGCATAAACATAGAGAATATGTTAGAGAATATATTATTGAACATGACCAAATATGATGAATCATATAAATGATTATTCACAGTCAATGATTCGTCACATAGCCGTACTAGTATATCACTAGTCCTTTGACTTGAGACATCATAGTTGCTACTTATATTAAGACACGTCTTCACTTATGTATATCGTATTATGCTAGTTACATCTAGTAAAAGAAGTTTGATGGTAATGTGTTCTTAGTGTATAAAAACAAGTGATGATCAATATAGAATCTGCTATTTGAGCTTAAGATCCTAGGTAGGAATGTCATACATAGAGATTCAAATCTTTGACCAGAGTATGCAAGTTTCAAAAAGGAATTTTCGGATATATAGATCCCATATATGATTAAGGTTTTGATTCTAAGATTGAATTAGGGGATTTGATGACTTCATAGCTTGCACTCAATTGGGAGTAGATAGTAGAGAGATTTTATCACATGTAAGTATGACTATATAGGTTTATCAAAAAATATATATTCTTTATGTTTTGTGGGTCATTATATCTTATTAGAGGTTACTCATAATCATTGAAAATTTTGGTTATAAGGAATTATATTGATATAGTAGAGTTTATATCGATCTATGTCTAGTTTATAGTGAACTCAAGGAGTTATATATAATAGCTGACAAGTTTATGATATACTTAAAAATATCATTAATATAGCTAATGATATTTCTTATTGAAAAAACATTAAATTGCTTAAATAAGTTGATCGAAAGGCAATTTTATTATTTATTGATAAAGAATAAATTTTCTTACAATAATGCGCTAACATCCGTTAGTTCAAAAATATTTCGTCAATTTTTTTAGTATCGTAAATACGGTTTATGTATAATTTGGGACTTATATGAAATTAGAGTTACTATATTTTATTATTTGATAATTGTTATCAAACTAATAAAGAGATGACATATAGCATCGTTTGATCGATGAAGCTAAATGTCATAATATGGTTCATTCTTATTTTATTTATTTTGAATTAATAAGATTTTAACAAGTGTTAAAATCTTGTTCATACTGATCTTATTTGAATAAAATGAATAGTGGAGATTTAATCATTTATTATTTGTATTTAAAATTATTTATAAATGTATTATTATTGATTTATTTATTAATTTTATTTCTATGGATTTGAAATCCACCAATCATATTCCACCATTTATTTTAATGTTTTAATTCATTAAAAATAAAATAAAAGTCAAGGGTAAATAAACAAGAGGAGGACGTCATTTGAGAAAACTTGAAAGGAAGTTGTTTTTCTTTGTTTCCAATTGATTTCTTTACGAAAGAAAAGAAAAAGCTAGATAAAGGAATGATGGAAAATCAATTTTTTTTTTTATGTTTCTTTATCTTTGGTTTTGAAAATTAATTTTCTAAGTGTAGAAAATTAGTGTTTTAAGTTTAATAAAACTTAGAACCACCAACGGGTGTAACCTAGTGGTAATAGGTTGAGTTTGGGATGTGTGGTTTGTGCGGACATCTTGAATTCGATTCTAATCAATCACTCATGATTTAAGTGGGATACTTAGATAGTGGTATGCTCAGCTAGTATCCCTCAGAGATTAGTTGGATGAAGCCCATCGATCAGGGCGAGGTTTAGATACTCCGAGTTATCCAAAAAAAAACTTAGAACAATTGCTAGCAACCCTAAATTTGCTCCAAATCATTAAATTGGAGGTATCATTGACAAACTGATATGTGGATATGCTTGGAGGCAACTAAAAATGGTTTGCTAACCAAATCAATCCAAGGAAAGATATAAATGTTATGCCTTTTGGTTTAATTTGATTATATATATGTATATATGTTTGTTTTAATGTATATAAAACTTTTAAAATTCTATATATGAAATATTTGTTCTTGGGCAATGTTTTCGATGATAGAAAACAACTCTTTCAAAGTGGTATCAGATCCATAAATCTTGATATGGCATGATTTAAATATGTACATATATGTTGGATGTTGATGAGATGTTTAATTGGATGAGAATTGGTGTTTTGGTTTATGGTTATCATGATTAATAATGTTAATTATGATATGATATGATATGATATGTATATATATTTGTTAACATATTGATAATATGATTATTAGATGTTAACATATTTCTCAATGTGTTGGAAAATGTTTAACCATGATTATATGTATGAATATATGTTAACATATTGATAATTTTGATTATTAGATGTTAACATGTTTTTCTAAAGTGTTAAAACATGCTTGATTACGATTTTTATGCATACATATGTTAATACATTGATAATATTGATTATTATATATTAACAAGATTTTTCAAAGTGTTGGAAAATATTTGATCATGGTTATTATACATATAAATGTTAATATGTTGATAATATTTGATTATTGAGCATTAAAATGTTTTTTCCAAAATGTTGGAAAATTTTTGGATATGATTCATACATATATATATATATATATATATTAATATGATAAAAATATTGATTATTATGTATTAACATTTTTTTTCAATGTGTTAGAAAATATTTAAACTTAATATTATATGCATATAATTAAGTTGACATATTAATAATGGTGATTATTATTTGTTAATGAAATTTTCATTGTGTTGAAAAATGTTTAAGTTAAGATTATTATGCATTTGTATGTTAATACACTGTAATAAAATGTTTCTTATGTGTTACCATAATTTCCAATTGTTGGAAAATAAATGTTGTGATATTATTCGTATATGTATGCTAAAAATCATAAAAATATGATTCGTTGTGATGTTTTGCATATGTATATTGATGAAGGATTGATCCAATAACAGCAAATGAGTGTAGGATAGGTTGTAAACCAGCTGGAATCTTACTAGGGGTATACTGGTCATTTGTAAAGAGTTTTTCAAATATAAGTTAGCAAGAATCAAGAATTCAGTTCTTGCTTCTTGGTTTCTTTGTGTTGGAGCTGGTTTGTATGAGCTAGCACTCATGTATGCTAGATATATTCATTCTGATGCAAATAGAAAGGATGTGGAATACAGAGAAGCATTTTTCCTCTTGAAATCTTTTCATTCTCTCTCGTTTTATTTTTCTTTCTTCTTCTCTACTTGTCGAACTTTCACCTGTTCTTTCTTTTACTTCATTTCTGGGTTGTTGGTAAGTTGCAGAAGAGCTCAAAGCTCGGGTTACATATCCAGGAGATTGTTTTCTTTCTTGCGCAAGTTGTGGTGGAAAGATTAACATATATTAATATAATATTAATATTCATTAATATGTATTAATATGGATATTATTGAATGTGTTTGAAAATTGGATTGACATACTAATATATATATATATATATATATTGAATTGTGAACCCCGTGCTTAGATCCCGAGGGTATATCTGTTATTTTTTACTTATCCTGTTCATATATCTGCATTCATTTTATATCTTGTGCACGTGTAGGTGAAATTCTATGTTCATTCGGGAAGTTGGATTGGTTATAATGAAGTTCAAGAATGAGAATGAGAAAGTATGCAATTCATTCGACCGAATCAGACAATTCGTTTGAACGAAGCCCCAGAACGTTCGAACGAACCAATGAGGAACTCTCTGAAAAACTTGGAGCTAAATTCGTTCGACCCAATAGTAGTTCGTTCGGCCAAATTGATCATTTCATTCAAACGAATGATCGACCATTCGAACAAATAAGTGGGGAGCTCTCTGACTTCGGAAGTGCCAGATTCGTTCGATTGAATGGTTAATCGTTCGATCGAATCGTAGTTTGTTTAAACGAATCCCGTGATTCGTTCGATTAAAGGCATTGTTCATTCGAACGAATTATCATTCGTTCGATCAAACAGGTGTAAAATGACAATTTTATCGACTTTTAGAAGATTCTCCTTTGCATTTTTTAAGGGTAAAATGGTAATTTTACCCTCACTTTTATAAAAAGGGAGCTAAAGGTCAGATTTTTTCACGTTTCTGCTTTTTTCTTTTTTTTTTCTCCCTCATCTCACGTTCTCTTTATCTCTCTCTCTACCCTGCCACATTTCATCAGATTTTCGATTTCTCTTCACCTGTGAGTCACACTCTATGCGTCTTACATACTGGGAGCATCAATTTGACGGTAGAGACACTGGATTCAAAAAGAGGAGTTAGGGTTTGGGGAGAAGAATTTGGGGTTTTTCGATTTCAAGATGAAATCAGAACAAACCGACCATACCACGAAGTTTGTAACTTCGTTTCTAACTTGTCTATATATTCATTTCGCATTTTTACGCACTTTGATTCGTATAGATTTTTGTATAGATTTTCGTAGATTTAGCACTTGCATTATAGTTTTAATGCGTAATGTAAATTGTAGAGAAGTTGTAAAAGTCGTAGGAAGCTAGATTTATAATTTCAGAAATTTTGGATGAGCATAAACAGTAACTTCGATTACTGTTTCGACGGATGCATGGGGTCCATTAGTCAGAATCTCGTAAATTAATCAAAACGTGTTAGTTTAGCTGCAATGTGGGTTCGTATCGATATTAATTGGATGATTCGATGTCTAACGAAGATTCTAGATGTTTTTGGATAGTAGTTCGACGATAAAAATCCGAGGTTAGCATGCATTGCACGTAATCGAATTCCATTCATGTTTTAGAACGTGTATTGATAATATTTTGTACTTGTGGTTA
>JAVXUL010127874.1:0-31909 GCA_035590515.1 Trichilia minutiflora | reverse complement strand
ATACCTTTATTTGATGATTAGGGGAAAAGGGGAGCTGCATGCTAAGTATTATTTTTGTTTTGCAAACTCATTACGTCATACAGAATTTTGAGGACAAAATTCATTTAAGGGGGGAGAGTTGTGAAACCCGTCCTTTAGCATTATGAGCCTAATACTAAATCCCTCAAGAGTTCCCGTGCATGTCATCATGATTAGATTATGCACAAGAGGGTATAAAACTTGAAGAATGTGTCTTAAGTAAGATTATGGTGTAGGATATGAGCTTATAAGAAAAAAACTAGATTTTTGACCCTAAAATCATCTTCAATTGAGAAAAAGTTTCAATCATTTTTGTAGAGCTCGGAGAGAGCTTTCCATTGATATATTATGACTTCTGAACGGATATCTGAGCTAAACGTTATGGTTGATTGAAATTATAGTCTTCGGAAGGAGTACCAGAAGCAAACGTATCGATACGTTTGGGGAAACGTATCGATACGTTGAGATTGAGGCCAATGGTGTCAACACCTTTGAGGAAGGTATCGACACCTTAGAAGTATGATGAATAGTAAATAGTGTTAAACGTATCGATACGTTGATAAGGGTATCGACACGTTTGTAACGGAGATGAAGTCTGTTTGCGTCGAAATGCATCAATACGTTGCAGGCATGAAGCCAAAGGTATTGATACGTTGTAGGCTTATAAACAGTAAATAGCCAAATGTATCGATACATTAGAGGCAGGAATGCCAAAGGTATCGATATATTTTGAAAGGTATCGACACCTTTGGTCGATTTTACAGTCTATTTACATAGGAAAGGGGGATCGTCTTCCCTATTTCAAATTTCTGATTTCTCTCTCTTTATTTTTGACAGAACCATTCTCTCTCTCAACTCTCAAAACTGATCTCAGCCATTCCTCCACCAAACTTTACTATTTTGGTTCTTATGAACTCAGAATCAACACCAGAATTCAAAAACCTCCTCTGATTAGAATTTCACGCGATGGTTCACGAGGAATCACGAAGAAAGGGTGACGACAAACAGTAGCCGAGTAAAAGAATCGAGCAAAGAGGGACTCAGAACATTTCTACCACTTTAGGTAAGTTCATCCCTAAGCTCATTTCTTCATTTTAAGCCTTCATTATGCATGGATCACGAGAATAGGTTTTAGGGTTACTGTTTATAAAACCCTAGAAATTGGGAGTTTTCTAATTTATCGTCGGTATCGATAGATTAGAAGGCTTTGATAACTAATAGTGTTAAAGCTGATGAGAAAGACGAGTTCTAGGAGTGGGGTTGTGAAGGGCAGTATGTTTAGAGAGAGTAAGAGTAGAGAGAGAGAGAGAGAGAGAGGAGTGCGAGAGTTGCATGAGCATGTATTGTATCATCCACACACACTTGTTCAGATCATGAATCTGTGTTTATATGTGTATCCAGGAGCGACAGCCGAGACGGGAGGATCTCCGTCGCGAGGAGGATATCGAGAGGGTGGTTTCTCACCCTAGGACTGTGAGTGGACATTCCTTTCCCTTTGCCTCATTTATTGTTCTTTATCAATGAATATAATGCTAAAGATGATAGCATGTGAATATATACGTATATGTATGAATGTATGTATATGGATACATAATTGAATTGAGGAGGTGTTGGATATTTATTGTGTGATGACCGGGATGACCCCTTGTTTGTGATAGAGATAGGTTTGATGTGAAATCTAGATTGCCATGAATGTGAGGCCGGAGGCCTATTGTGCTTATGCTTGTTGATACCGTGATTTTGGGCCGGAGGCCATTTTATTTATACATGTGTGAATGTGGTATAGTTGAGTGTAATAACCGGGGTGCCATATTTGTTGATTTGGCTTTATGAGCAGCATATCTTATTTATTGTTTTGGCCTTGTGAGCCACAGATGATATTTTTTAACCTGGTGAGCCAACAGTTATTTGATTGCCCTGATGGGCCATTGATATCGATTTATGATTTTTGTGTGCCATATCATTTACTATCTATAGGTGGGGATCGATCATACAGCTCTTCAGAAGTGGGTGGAATCCAATAGACCCAGGGGTGAGGATTGTCCATACAACTCTTCGGGAGTGGGTGGGATCTAATAGATCTTGGAGTGTGAATTGACCATACAGTCCAAGATGGGATGGGTAGGATCCACATATTTAGGCCAAAGTATGTTAGTCTTATACTGTATCCCTAACCAGGGTTGCGGATTGACCATACAGCTCTTCAGAAGTAGGTGGGATCCTATAGACCGAGGGATACTATAAATGGGCACACATTCCCAACTAGGGTTGCGGATTGATCATACAGCTCTTCAGGAGTGGGTGAGATCCTATAGACCGAGGGGCTATATATATTTAAGATTAAATTGATTTTTCTAGACATGTTTATAATGCCACATTCACTATGTTTGATTTTTATGATTACGAGGGTGTTCTATAATCAGTGTTGAGGCTTTGATTTCTGTTTTGTTTATTTGTCTACTCACTGGGTATTTTTTTAAATACTCACCCCTCACTTTCCATTTTAGGTTAGTGTAGTCGAGCACGGCGTAGCATAACTGAAGTGAGACTTCAGAACAGTTTTTAGATACTCGACTCAGGATTTTATATTATGATCCACTGTATGTAAAAACATTTGTAATAAAGTGAATTTGATGTATTTTAGCTTGGCCAAGAGTATTTTGTAATGTATTTTGAGAAAATACATTTGTGATACATTTATGTTTGAAAATCTTCCATTCTATATTATTTTGTGTTATTTTTGAAAATGAGTTTGAAAACAGGTATTAATATCTTGCGAGTTCTAGGAGTGCATTCTAAGTGATAGGATGTGTTCTTGGGATTCGCAGCGATTGTCACGTGGTCGACTAGGGTCGGGGCGTGATATTTACGCTGAATATGTTTGGACTTCTGATGTACTCTCGGTTCTTTCACCTGTGCAATAGCCCCAATATTCTCACATAATAAAGTTATCGAATAACTCATATTAGGAACAACACCAAGTTCAGATACAAATTTTCGCATCCAAATAACCTCTTTTGTTGCTTCTGAAGCAGTAATATATTCAGCCTTAGTAATGGAATCCGTTGTCATCGTCTGTTTGAAATGTTTCCAACTGATAGCTACTCTATTACATACAAAAATAAAATCAGATACAGACTTTCTATCATCCAGGTTTAATTGAAAATCAAAGTTTGAATATCCCTGTATACTCAATTTCTGAGATCCAAAAGTTAGAACTAAATCCTTAATCCTTTGTAAGTACTTAAGAATTGTCTTAACAACTAACCAATGTTTTTCTTCAGGATTGACCTGATATCTGTTTGTAACACTTACAGCATATGCTACATCAAGTCGTGTATATACATTGCATACATCAAACTACCTATAGCCGAAGTATAAGGTATACTATATATCTATTGTGCCTCTTTATCAGTTTTTGAACCCATATCTTTTGAAAGATTAAGACCATGATCGAAGGACAAGAGACCTCTCTTAAAGTTCTCCATACTGAACTTCTTCAATATTTTTTTATATACATCCTTTAGGATAATCCTATTACCCTCTTCGCTCTATCTCTATAGATGCGAATTCCCAAAATATAGGTCGTTTCTCCGAGATCCTTCAACGAGAAGGTTCTGGACAACCAGACTTTGGCCTCAGTCATCATGTCTATATCATTACCAATTAATAATATATCGTTCACATACAATATGAGGAATATTATGGCATGATCCTTAACCCATTTATAAACACAATGTTCATATGGGTTTTGTTCAAATCCATACGATTTGATCACATTATCAAATCGTTTATTTCAGCTTCGAAAATCTTGTTTCAATCTATAAATGGATTGATGGAACTTGCATACCTTATTTTTATCTGCAGTGGATATAAAACCAACTGGTTGCTGCATGGAGATATTTTTCTCAAGATACCAGTTGAGGAATGCAATTTTTATATCCATCTACCAAATCTCAAAATCATGGTATGCTGTTATGGCAACATAATACAGATGGATTTAATCATAGCCACGGACAAAAATGCCTCCTCATAATCTAACCCTTATTTTTAAGTGTACCCCTTTACGACTAGCCGTGCTTTGTAAATCTCTACCTCCCCATCCTTATCAAGCTTTCTCTTGAAGATCCACTTACAGCTAATAGGAATAATTACTTTTGGTAAATCAACAAGTGTTCAGACTTGATTAGCATACATGGATTGTATCTCAGAATCCATAGTCTCTAGTCATCTTCCTGAATCCTTATCCAGGATAGCTTCTTCAAAACTCCTAGGATCATCAGGATGATCAGTTTCTCCCACTAGGTAAGAGTAAAACTCTTACTCATGTAGAAGCCTGTATCACTCACGAGGTCGTGATACTCTAGAAGATTTTCTAAGCGACATTTAAATTGGAGCTAAGATCTGCTGACTGGGTTCAGCCTCAGTATCATCGGATTGAGCTTCTAAAAACTCTTCTTTAAGCTCAATCAGTCTACCTACACCACCTTCCTTTAAGAACTCTTCTTCTAAGAAGTGTGCATTTCTACTGATCGAAATACGCTAATTAGTAAGGAAGTAGAAATGATATCCCAAACTGTCTTTAGGATATCCAATGAATCTTCCTTTCTCTGATTTTACATTCAGCTTATCAGGGTTAACAATTTTATCATAAGTTGGACAATCCCAAATTCTCATATAACCGAGACTGGTTTTTTTTCACTCTATATCTCATACAGAGTCCTTTGGACTGACTTTGACGGGACTTTATTCAGGATATACGCAATGGTCAACAGGACGTATCCTTATAAATACTCTAGCAAGTCTGTGAAATTCATCATGGATCGTACCATATCTAATAAGGTACGATTTCTCCTTTTAACTATACTATTCAATTATGGTGTATAAGAAGGAGTAAACTCGGAGATAATTTCATTATCCTTTAAGAATTCTTGAAACTCAGTACTCAAGTATTCTCTTTCACGATCAGATCACAGATTTTTAATATTCTTTTTAGTCTGTTTCTTTACTTCATTTTTAAATTTCTTGAATATTTTAAAGGAATCTGATTTGTATTTGATTAAATACACATACCCATATCGTGATATTTCATCGATAAAGGTAATAAAGTAGTCAAATCTTTCTTGGGCTCCGATGCTAAATGGTCCATATAAATCAGTATATATGAGTTTCAATAGCTCATTCGCTCTCTCACCTTTACCTTTAAAGGGAGATTTAGTCATTTTTTCTTGAAGATATGATTCACATATTGGTAAGGGTTCTGAACCCAGTGAGCTCAAAAGTCCAGTTGTCCTAAGTTGAATCAATTTCGTGTCTCAAATATGACCCAATCTATGATGCCATAGATATTTAGGATTTGTTTGATCCTAACTTCTTTTATTTATAATAAATTTAATTGAATGACTATCACTCAATTTCAGAACATATAATCCATTTGTGTTTACTGCTTTGCTTACTAATACATTTCAAAAATGTATTAAACATTCATTTTCAGTAAACTGTATACTGTAACCATCTTTACATAGCACAGATATTGAAATGATGTTTAGTGTTTAGTGTTTGACATATGGTTCTCCCCAAACCATCTTGAAAAGCAATAGTTCAGATCAAGGTTGAAGTTCTATAACCTAAATTATATATAAATATAAGTTTTTTACTTCAAAATCCTAGGCTAGAAAGCATGAAAAATAATAGAAATCAAAGATGCTAACCTCAAGGCTTTTATTGCTCAAATTGAGTGCTTTCTTTTTATGATGAAGATTAGAATCAAAATGGATGATTTCTCTCCACTTTACACCATCCCCTTCATTCCTCTATGACTTTACACCATTAAAGAGGGAGGATTTCTTAGTTATTTTAGTGTTAATGGGATTTTTATGATTTTGAAAATGGCCTTCGACAAGTTTTTTGTTTCTGAAGGGGTCAAATAGTTTATGGTGATTTTTTACAGCACATAAGAAAATAGCCAATAGAGATGACCTTAGGGATGCTACTCGTAGTGGAATGTAGGCCTCAGGGGATCCTATCAGCACTTAGGAGAGTGACGACGACAGGAGGAATACTTCTGACCAGGCTTATGCTAGAAGGCCGGATAAAGCAGACTGGCTTTTTTTCACTGTCATTGAAGCGGACCTTTACGCTTACAGGTAGGAATTTCAGATTCTTGGTAATGTGTGGCTCAGGGTGCCATAGGCTACTGAGATTCTGAGCTCACTCGTGTCAGGGTAGATAACTATTAACAAAGAGCATTTATTATTAGGTGCCTGACTTCCCCTACAGAGGTACTTTATCAGGATCTTTGAGGTTTTTAGGATCCCTCCTTATCAGTTTACTCTGAACATCTGGAGGATCCTGAGTGGTCTGTTTATGTTGAAGGCCAATGAGAAAAGCCTTGCTCCTATTTCAGATGAGGTGTTGCATTTGTACATCCTTAAAAAGAATATTAGTCAGTAACCAGGGTAGTACTATTTATAAATACGTTAGGGATATCAATCAAAGGTGAAGGGGAATCCTTTCTATAATTAAAATTAGAAAGACCACTGATTTATTATTAACAGAGACTAGGTCGAATCTTCTCAGATCTCTATTCTCTCCAATTTTCAAGAGACAGGTATGTGAGTATCCTCTCGTTTGGCGATCTGGCCATCAGCATACTCATCGATGGATTCCTTTTTTGCAAATATGAAAAAAGAATAGCCTGACTTTCTAGTTGAAGTGGCAAATAGACTGATATCTCTTCCAGTCTTGGATGTCAAATACCTCTTGAGCATAGAGAGCTTGTTGAGGTCAGAAGCGAGCTTTCAAGGATAAAGGCTCAGATGAATAAGGGTACCCACTAATTTTACTCTTTAGGTAATTGCCTCAAGTATCCATTGGCTTACCCTAACCACATTCCTTTTCTCATGCAACAATAGGGACTAGGGGGTCTTTAGACAATAGAGATATAGAGCGATCGACGTTTTGAGGGTCTGCTCTCTAAGGGGGTGTCAAGGGCTGCGAAGGCCACTGACCCTCAAGCTACGACCTCAGGTGAAAAAGGAAATATGATGACAAAGGAGGACCCGAAGAAGGCTCCTGAGAAGAAAAAAAAAAGAATGAGTGCCCCCCCAAAAGGAATATCTATCAAAGAGCTGGACGAGGACCAAAAGGAACGTCCCCAGAGAGGAGACTTAGCTCAGATAAAAGACAAAGGGAAGAGGCCAATGGAGTACGATCCGACTGAGGCAAAGAAAAAGAAGAAAATTGATCTTTCGCCCCCCCAGGTTACAAGAAGGGTACGCCAGTCCCCCGGGTTACAAGGTTAGGTGCGCAGAGAGCTATCAGAAAAAGACAAGGGGAACATCTGGATCCGACTTGTGGGGTTGCCCATGATTAAACTTCAGGCTCAGGGGCCTATGACGTTGTCGGGTGAGGGAAAATAAACCTACCCTTAAGAGATATTGAGGGTGATGTTCCAGCCCTAATGGTTAAGGGGAGTGATGGGGGAGACGACCTTGAGTGGTTTTTGATAGAAGAGGTCCTGGAGGAAAAAAGAGAGGAGTTTGGGCATCTCTTCCTTATGATGAATTGGGCTCGAGAGGTAATTGTTTTGAGGAAGGCCAAGGACATGGGCACACAGGGTAGGTTCCCCCTGAACTTGAATCCTGTGGCCTGTGTAATACTCCTTTCGTATTGACTCCTGTTTTGTTTTCTTTAACTAGAACACTTACATGGTGGACCTATTCATGGTGGACCTACAAAATGCAATAGCTGTCAGATAGGAGACTTTCAAGGTAGTGAAATAAAATAAAGAAGAGGGCCTGAGAGAGAGTTACGATAGCTCAGGAGAAGGCAACCAAAGAAAAAGTGGAGCAATTGGCCAAGGATTTCGCTTTTGAAAAGGAGAGGTCTCAGTGGCTTGTAAATAGAGAAAACCTAGAGTTAAAGCTTTCGGCTGTTAAGACCAGAGCCTACACCCTATCAGCTAAGAACGAACAACAAGAGGGTGCTAGGCGGAGGGTCATTGGTCAATACAAAAAGCTGAATGAGTTATTCTAATCCCTTAAGACAGAAGAGACCTATTTGAAGGAGCACTTATCTATGATAATGGCAGACGCTGCCCGGGCAGACGATGACTTAAGTCGGCTGTCAAAAGAGTACCACACTGTCAAGGATTAACATAAAGAGGTATAGAAATCATTGAAGGATTTAAGGAAAAAGATAGAGGAGGTGCCGATTATGCTCAAACACTGCTACGATCAGGGATTGATGAAGGCGTGGACTTAACTAGCCACCTCTTCCTCCGAGAATATCCAGATATAGACTTGAGCTAGTTATTTAACTAGCTAGGTCTTAAGGTCCTAGGGGATTTGAGTACACAAACTTTAGATGCTCCTCCCAAGGCCTCAACTAAGGTCATAGACCCTGTCGCTGACAAAGAGAAACAGAGGAGTGAAGATCACCCTGCCATTACAAAGGGTAGGCTCTCTGAAGCAGCTGCCACTGGTGTCAGGATAGAGGGTCCTTAGGTTTCAGTGATAAATAATGAAAATGTCCCTCCTGCCCCCCGAACCAAAGACACGTCGGTAGAGATCTCGTCCGATGAGGGAGAAGACCTTTCTCTTCAGGACCCTTAGCCTGTCCATTCACTTGTATATTTGGTAGAATAACTTTTATTACACTAACATGTAATGCTATAGAGAGTCTTAACATAGAACTTATTCACTAACACACATGTACTTCTTACACATCATTAATAAAAAATAAATTACTTCCTTTTTCATACTCTAGTTCACCATCTTGCTACTTTCCCCAACAACTGACTGTTGCTTTAAAATTGGGTACTAACCCACCAAGTGTCAATGTATAAGCAAGTGCCAAACATTTTATAGCTAACTGCCTCAGGAACATATTCGGGGGACTTTCTGGGGCTGAGTTTTGTGAGGACAAAGCATCTTTGACAAAAGCCAGGTGGTGCTTCGGAGGATATATCAGAGGTGCTCAGGGACAAGGCCCCATGCTTTGTTGTCCACTGAGAGTGGGATGTCCGGTGCAAGCTGAAGCATTAGCTTGACTAGTAGAGGGGGACCTTAGGGCTAAAGCCAATCGTGATACGAAAAAATATCTGACATGGGCCAGGATTTATTAGGCCTAACACGAGTCAAATCTTAATCCCTTAGGGACACCTGACATGGGTTAGGGCTTATTAGGCCTGATACAGGTCAAGATTGTGGTTCAATTAGTGTCAAAGAATTTTAGGATCAAGGTTAACTGTGATACTAGGAGAAAGTCTGACGTAGGTCAGAGCTTATTAGGCCTAACATGAGTCAGGTTTTATGCCTGACGTGGGTTAGGGCTTATAAGGCTTAACGTAGGTAAGGGTTAAGGCTCAACTAATATTAGAGAATTTTAGAACCAAGGCCAACTGTGATACTAGAAGAAAATCTGACACAGGCCAGGGCTTACTAAGCCTAACACGAGTCAGGTCTTAATCTTTTAGGGACGCCTGACACGGGTTAGGGCTTATTATACCTGATGTAGGTCAGGATTAAGGCTTAACTAATATTAGAAGATTTTAGGGTCAATGCCAACCGTGACACTAGAAGAAAATCTGACGCGGGCCAGAGCTTACTAGGCTTAACATGAGTTAGATCTTAACCCTTTGAGGATGCCTAACACCGATTAGGGCTTATTAAGCCTAACGCAAGTCAAGATTAAGGCTCAACTAATGTCAGAAGATTTTAGGATCAATGTCAATCGTAACACTAAGAGAAAGTCTAATGTAGGCCAAGGCTTACTAAGCTTAACACGAGTCAGGTCTTAATCACTTAAAGATGCCTGACGCGGGTTAGAACTTATTAGACTTGACAGGTGTCAGGGTTACAGCTCAACAAGTGTCAAAGGATTTGAGGACCAATGCCAATCATGATACTAGGAGAAAATTTGTCGCAGGCCAGGGCTTACTAGGCCTAATACAAGTTAGGTCTTAATCCTTTGAGGATGCCTGACACGAGTTAGGACTTATTAAGCCTGACACAGGTCAGGATTTTGTCATATTGTTAATCGGAGTTTAGGGAGATGCTAAACAACAAAATGCTGCCTTTTATTTTGAGTCATCTTATAGTGACATTTTGACAGTAAGTTACAAACTGGATATCATGAGAAGATGCCTCATCTCAGGAGTAGTACTTTCTTAACATCTTCGAATTTCATTTGATCAAAATAATTTGTATGTCTCTGGCCTGACTATCCGAACTACTTGATAGGGGCCCTTCCAATTAGCACTCAAGGATCTCTCAGCGACTACTTTGGTATTAAGGGTGACTCTTCTGAGAATAAGATCTTATTTTTTAAAGGATCGAGGCTTGACTGTTTGGTTGTAGGCTCGAGATACCTTCTATTGAAGGGCAGCCATCCTCATCAAGGCAAAGTCTCTTGTCTCTTTGCATAAATCAAGCTCAAGATGCATGATTTATTGGTTTCCTTTTTCGTTAAAGTGGAGTGTGAGAAAGGTCGGTATGTCCATCTTGATGAAAATTACTGTCTCAAATCTATAGGTCAATAAATACGGGGTTTCCCCTGTGATAGTCTTTACTATTGTTTCGTATACCCACAAGACTTTCGGAAGCTCATCTGTCCAGGCACCTTTTCGTTCTCCTAACTTCTTCTTTAATAGCTTCTTAATTGTTTTGTTGGCAGCTTCAACTTGTTCGTTTGCTTTGGGATGGGTAAAGAAAAGCAAACCTAAGGTTAATGTTTCAATTTTGATAGAAATCTTCTAATCCTTTGTTATCGAATTGCTTTCTATTATTAACAATCGACATATTGGAGATGCCTTGCCTATAGAAGATGTTCTTTTGGATAAGGATAATGGTATTTTTCTCTGTGATCTTGGATAAGGGCTCTGCCTCTGCTCATTTGATGATGTAGTCGATAGTCATAATAATGTACTTTGCTTGGGCTCTAGCAATAGGGAAGGGATCTTTCAGGTCGAGTCCTCACTGTGCGAATGGCCATAGGCTTAGTATAGTGGTCAGATTCTCCGAACATTACCTCAGAATGTCCGTGTGGACTTAACAGGCATGACACCTGCAGACCAGATTGTATGCGCCTTGTTTCATGATCAGTCAGAGGTATCCTTGCCTCAGCATTCGATGCACCAAATTTTTACTATCACTGTGTTTTTTATAAGTTCCCTGGTATATTACCTTCAATGCTTCTTCTGCTTTGCATGGCCTGAGGTACCTTAGTAAAGGGTACTAACCCCACGCTTGTAGAGTGTACCTTCTATTATAGCAAATCTGATAGATTGCTTTTTGACCCTGAGAGCTTCGTTCTTGTTAAGGGGTAATATGCCTCCCTCAATATATTTTAGGATTAGATCTATTCAGGTAGCTATTTCATCCCGAGTTATCATCACGTTATCGTTCGCAGGTGGGAGGCTGGTTTTGTGACTCAAGGTCTCTAAGGAGATTATTTTTAGAATGTTTTCAGTGAAAGCTGAGGTGAGTTTTGACAATGCATTAGCCCAAAGGCTTTTGAATTAGGGAATTCTTTGTATCACCACCTTATTAAACTGATTGATCAATTGGAGGGCCCTTAAGAGGTAGGCCCTTGTGTTTTTCTCCCGAATCTGGTACGTCCTATTCACGTGATTCATCAAGAATTGTGAATCGCTGCTTACTACAAGAATACATGCACTAATTTCTAGTGCTGTTCTTAACCCTGTCAATAAAGCCTCATATTTTGCTTCATTATTAGTCACAAGAAAAAAAAATCTAAGGGCATATATAACCTCTTCTCTCCTTAGGTCGATTAATATAATGCTGGCTCCACCTCCATTTACGTTCACCAATCCATCTATCAATAAGTGCCAAATAGACGGATTTCTTGATCCAGGTCCATCCACATCCATCATATCTAATTGGTTCGTCAAAGGTTGAGAGTTCGTCAGTGTCTCTGCCACCGTGTGTTCAGCCATAAAATCTGTTAATGCTTGTCCCTTGTAGGCCTTGCGTGGGTGGAATTCAAATTTGAATTCACTAAACTCTAATAATCATTTAACAAGCCTTCCTGATAGGTTTAGGTGGTGCATTATCTGTCAAAGTGGTTGGTCGATGAGCACTATTATAGGATGAGCCTAAAAATAGGGATGCAACTTTTATGCTGCAACAACAAGAGCTAGGTCTAACTTTTCAAGTGGAGAATATAGGGTCTCAGCTTCTAATAATGCCTTATTGATGTAATAGATAAGTCTCTAAACCTTCTGGGGTCTTCCTTCACCAGCATCGAATTGACAGCATGTTCACTGACCACAAGGTAGAGGTACAAGGTTTCATTTGTAAAATTGTGGATCAGTTGGGGGATAGAGGCCAAGTAATTCTTGAATTACTGAAATGAGTGCTCACACTCCTCATCCCATTTCATGCCCTTGCCTTTTCTCACAGTTTTAAAAAAATGGAGACACTTGTCAGTGAACTTAGAAATAAAACGACTCAGGGCCGCTAACCTCTCGACCAAGTTTTGTAGCTTCTTCAGGGTCTTGGGAGCTTTCAGGTCCAGTATAGCCTGAATCTTTTGTGGGTTGGTTTTAATCCCCCTCTCACTGACCATGAAGCCTAAAATTTTTTTTGATCAAATCCTAAAGCCACACTTCTCAGGATTTAACTTCAGATTGTACTTTCTAAAGAGGGAGAATGCTCATTCTAGGTGGATAGCATGGTCTATGGCCTTTGCGAATTTTATTATCATGTCATCCATATAGACCTTGATGGAACTCCCTATCAGAGGCTTGAACACTTTGTTTACCAACCTTTGAAAGGTAGCCCTATTGTTCTTTAGGCAAATGGCATCACTCTGTAACAAAATAGGCCCTGATCGATAATGAACGCTATCTTGTCTTGATTAGAGAGATATATTAGAAATTGATCGTATCCTAAAAAAGAATCTATGAAGCTTAGCAACTCGTGTCCTACAGTCGAATCCATCAACTGGTCAATTCGAGGTAGGGAAAAGCTATCTTTGGGGCAGGCTTTATTAAGATCAGTAAAATTAACACACATCTGTGAACTTTCATTAGCCTTATTGACCATCATCACATTGGTCAACTAATCCAGATACTTGGTTTCCTTGATGAAGCATGCCCTGAGCAATTTATCAACTTTCGCTAGGATAATCTTTTGTCTTTCTATGTTGAAGACGCTTCTCTTTTGTCTACTGCATTTATATCTGTCATATCCTCATGGCTTTAGGCGAACACATCCATGTTTCGCCTCAAGGTCATGACTATACTTTGCATTTGGTTAGGGGTTAACTGGCTATCGACTGTCCTATTTGGGTGTTGCTCATTCATAAATATGGCCTCCAGAATCTCCATTGACTCAAGCCCCAAATTTTAGAGTGTGGCTCTATTCCTAATGTCATCATTGATAGGGGTTGTTGCTCATTCTTCAGCCATCTCTTCTTCGGGCCCAGAGGCCTGCTCTTCTGCCTCTATGACGGGCACCTCTATAGGCCTTTTATGGATGCAGTATGTTTTTCTAGAGGAGATTGTGAAATAGGTCCTTGTCTCCCTTTGACTATCCTTAATGATTTTGATCCATTTTTTGGCCTTGAACCTCAGCTTCAGGTAATGTATACTTTCTATTGCTTTTGTATTTTGAAGAAAAGATCTTTCTAAGATGATCGAGTAAAGGATCTTTAAGTCAATTACCTGAAAATGCACTATATCCATTTTCTGATAGGGCTTGTCACCCATGATCACGGGCAACTGCACTGATCATAGGGGGACAACCCAAGAATTCCCAAATCTATACAAGGCTGAGTCGACCTGAGATAATTTCAAGTCTTCTATACTCAGGGAATCTAAAGTATCTTTATATATAATGTCTGCTGAGCTGCCTGTGTCAACTAAAATTCTGTCGACTTGCTTTGATGCGATCCCTATCGTGACCACTGACGTGTCATCATGAAGGTAATGAAGCTCGACCTCATCTTTGTCAATAAACAGGATGGGAACAGTCATCACTCTCGACCTCTTGTCAACTCGTACATTCATTATATAAACATTCGACGAGTAGTTGGATAGGGAGTAATGTTCATAATTCTTACCGGCATTATTCGACAGTCCTGCTAGAGTAGAGCCCCCTAATATAACCAAAGCACCTTGATTGGACCCTGGGGAGTCGTTTTTATAATGCTCCCCGATTTTTGAGGGACTTTGCTAGAAATCTGCAATGTAATTTGTAAGTTAGTTATTTTTTTATGAGTACCTAAATCTGACTTCATAGGTCCTCACATAGATCCGTCGCGTGATCGTGCTTCTTGTAAAATTTACAAAACCTGTCTTGAATCTTCCTTGGTGGCTTGGCTTTCATGCTCTAGGATTGGGGCATCAACAACCCTCTCCTTTCAGCATCCTTATAGACCTCAGACAGGGGAGCTCTCAGAGGTATGAAGTTATGAGTGGCCATTTGACCCACCTTGCTGTGGTGATCCCCAGTTTGCGGGAGCCTCAGAGTTCTATCCTTTCTTTGTGATTCAGGGGAAAACCTCTCTTGGCCTCTGTCTTTTCTATTGTCATACCTTCTTTCATTTTTAAGGTTCCTATAATGATTTTTCCTATCTCTCTGTTGTGTATTCTATTGTGGATCCTCCCGAGTGGGGACCTTCAGGCTCTCCTCTTTCAGTCTCAGGAGCATCTCCCTCTCTATGTCGATCTCGTCTAGTAACTCGATCCTAACTGTCTCATAAGTGTTCATCGATCGTGAATGGATAGTGTACCATGACTTTCTATTCTTAGGCCTCTCTTTAATCTCTCCAAGGCCAAGGGGTGATGGTATGCACCCAATTTCATAACCTCTTCATGATACCTTCTCATAAAATTCTTCAAGATTTCATTGGGACCCTGACGTACCAATAATAGGGTGTTCAAATTTTGATTCATGGCAATAGCTCTTTGAAACTCATTTCGAATGCAACTACCACTTGGTTGAAGTTATTAATGCTTATCGGTGATAGGTTTTTATACTATTGCTTGGCTGGTCCTTCTAGCATCAATGGAAAGGGTTGACATATCTATAGCTTGGTTAGGCCCTAAATTATCATCATTTTCCTCAATGTATCCAAGTGTAGGGAGGGGTCAAACATCCCAGTATAAGGGGCCAACTACAGTATTTTGAACTTTTTGGAAAGGTGCATCGCTAAAATTTTGTCAATGAAGGGAGATGTAAATGCAGAGGCACGAGCATTCTCTGTTTTCGACCTTTCTCCTGGTTCATCGACCCCTTTTGCTTTCATTTAGTACAATATCCTCCTGACACACTCCTCTACCTCCCTCCTATTGGCTATTGCTGCTTCCTCCTTCTCCTAGGCGTGTTTTTTGTTATGGTAGAATCTCAAGTCGGTGGATGCTAGGCTATGCTCTATCCTAGACCTGCTCGTCACGCTCTAGTCTTTTCCCGCATTCCTACGCCCCTCACAGAGCTTGAAGGGGGTGTTACCTCCTGAGGGAATGTGAGGCTCTTCTACCAATCTTTCTGCCATCTTAACCTTTCCTTTCTGTATAGTGGTTGGCTTGGGCCTAGGTACATGACAGCATGCTCCAATCAATCTCCAAGCTCCATCTATATTGCTACTATGGGGGGCTTGGCTTCCTAGTTCTCCCGATGGGAACAACATTCCTTCCTCTGTCTTGTAGGTCGATTTTGTAGCCATCCATCATGTAATCTTCATGAGCTCCCTCTCTAACATCTTAGCCTTACTTGTCATAAATCTTATCATGTGTTTGTTATCTGGCTAGGGTTCGCATGTGGGTAGAGGAACGTTGAATCTCTCAAATGCCAATAGGACTCCACCACTGCGTACGAGGCTTTTACCGAAACTTGAACTTTTTATTTCTCACCTCCATTCTACCATTTTTTTGAAATTCCCACCTCCACCTCTCTTTTTTTCTCTCTTTTTGCTATGCAATATATCAATGGCTTTTTGTTAGATTCCCATAGACGGCGCTAGCTGTTGATACAAAAAATATTTAACGACTTTTTTTACATCCAACGAAGAATAACTCAGCAAGTGATACGCGACATCACCTTAACCATAGTACGGACGAATTGTTGTTGTTAAATGTTTGATGATCGGATCTCTTAGGTTCAGAGCTCCACCTCGTAAACTTTGCAAAATATTAACACACTTGGAATGACGTCGGGTGTATTTTCTGACGGAAAAACTCTGATGCCTAAGTCAGTAAAGATAAACGGAGAGAAGGCAAAGGTAAGTAAAAGCTAAGAAGTTAAACCTTTTCCGTGTTTTTTTTTGGGGTTGAGGAAGGGTTATCCGGTAAAGTTCTTGTTAAAGGAAGGCCGGAAAGGAGAAAAGTCTTCCTCAAAAGATCCACACTTCTTCTTTTATATTGAATTCTTTTATTGGATGTGACTTGATATCGAAGAATAGGAATGATAGGATATTTTTGCTCTCAGCCAATGTAATAGCCACATTTTATTAATGCCTATATTATATTAGAATGATAGAATCTGTCGCTGCAACATCGCTTCAAGCTTGACAGATGATAGGACCGACAAATCCTGACGAGTCAGACGACACCCAAGATTGCAAGTTAAATGCCTTCACGTCATTTTTATTTTTAAAACTGGTAAGTCTCCAAGCCAAGGGTCAAGGGTCAGGGTTCTTAGAGTCCGAATTCATTGAACAGATACAGGTATTATTGAGAACGGATCGTACGATACCCTGAGATAGATAGGACAGAGTTTGGGGAGGGGGACAATGGGTCAGGTCCTCCGACGTCAGGGTCAGGGGTACCACATATTCTCTAGAGAGATCTCCACGTGCCAGTCTCTTTTTTTACCCGAACAGTAAAATATTAATATATATATATATATATATATTTATTCTAATTATACTTTATTATCTAATATCATTATAACAAAATTATAGAAGCTTTTAAACATATTTTTTACTATTAATATTTGTTATTGATTTAGAGTTATAAAACAATTTTTCAAGTTCTTTTGTTCTTAATTGATGGTATTTTATAAGAAAAATGTGTTTAAAAATTATTTATCATATTTTCTTTTTTTTATATAAATTTTTTTATAAAAAAAATTAAACACAAATTATCCAATATTAATTCTAATAATTTTTATTTTTAAATAATAATTTTTTTAGTTATAATAAAAAAATAAAAGAATTTTTTTTTTATAATTACGAAGTTATGGCCATATGTGATGAAGATGACTGCCTATAACGTCAGGCAGTAACAGGCTGACGTTTGGAATCAATTAGTTAGTCCAAATTTTCTGTTTAAGTTGGTGTCAAAAGGGGTAACTTCACCATGAAGAAGAAACCTCTTACATGCATATCTTAACTATTATTATTTAATTTGAATATATATACTCTTTTAATTGTATTTTAATTAACATATTTACGTGTTAAAAAAATTAAAATATTATATAAATTTGTATTAGTACACAATCTTAATTATATAATCAATCTCTTGGACGAACAGTTGTTGCATTGTAGTCTTTCTCCGTAGCTTCCTCTTACAAATTTTATGCTTTCCTCTCTCCTAACGAACAGTGTATTATTTTTCGATTTTTTAATTGAAAGTCTAGGTATGGGAAATTGGATCCATTATATGCCCAACATTATATGTGCACAAAAATTTATTCTATTTTTAGCTGAGCAATAAAAACAAAGCACTAAAAAAAATTGTAGATCTCTATTCACCAATAAGTAGTCTTCGACTGGTCAAATGATTATTTATAAAACAAAATAATAATAATAATAATTTTATATATATTATAAATATTTTAATAGATATTATTTCTTTTATTACTTCGAACCCTCGCGATTTTATAATTAGAATTTCAAATTTAAAACATATTTATTAAAAGAAGAGATGTCACTTTTTATGTACTTGATCACAGTCTGTCATGGAGGTAACAAAAGGGTGACCGGGAGGGTTTTGAAAAACAGAATCACATCACACCCTTTCATTATGATCGCTAGAGATGTTAAATGAGTCAATGATATGTGAATTAGTTTGTTTAACTTATTATTTAAATAAATTAAAATTTAAATAAAATTAATTTATTTAAATGGTGAATCAATTTAGTACGATTAATTTAATTTATAGATTAAACAGATCAACGGATTAATATGTTAAACTTATATATTAATTAATTAATTTATTTAATTAAAAAATTAAATATAATTTTTTATTTTTATATTTAGATAATAATTAATTATATTTAAATAATAATAATAATTTTTATTAGTACGAAAATTGTTCGTGAATCCTCCTCACGGTCCATATGAAATAACTCAACTAGTGAGGTGTGAAGGTGATGAGGCTGCTATCGAATGATGACTTTCTCATCGGAGGGTGACTAAAAGCGTAGCTGTTTCTGACGAAATTTTACCTCCTAAGCTTGCAAAATGATAATACATTCGGAGTAACGTCGGGTAGGGTTCCCAACTGGAAAACTCCGATACCTAAGTTAGAAAATAATGAAGGAAATAAGTGTTGTTTCAGACGAACACGAAGAAAGGAAATCGGAAATGGCTAACATAAAAGAAAACGTTGAGGTTACCAAAGAGACGTTGAGGAGAAGAAAGTGATGTTATCTGATCTTTCTCAGCCCCAAAGTATTTCTTCCATAAAAAAGGTCTCCAAAAGTCCCCTTTTTATAGAAGAAGCTACCTTTATGTATTACCCTCCTTAATAGTGACTTGACATCGGAGAATGAGAATGATGGAATATCTATCATGCGAAAGTGTGTAGTCGAATATTATTAATGATGCTGATATTTTAGCAAGTTGTAGGCTTGACATCGTCCCATCACCTGAAGATGGTCAGAGGAGGGGATATGTGCATTTATGGTGGACGACTACCTTGATAGTAGGTCTACTGTCAGCACTGATTCTCATTTTTTATTACGGGGGCACATGTCTACAGGTACCCTGATTAGGGATCGCCCGTAAGTTGGATATAGAAGGAATTCCTGTCTAGAGCAATTGCTGAATGTGTATCAACTGGGTTGCATCCCTTGAGAGGCTGGCCTGGTTCCTGGGATGGAGAATGTCTGCAAACCACATCTGTTGGATGCCTGGGCTGAGATACGTGGTTGATGACTGAGAGGAAAAAATCCCAAAAAGAAATCCATGTCACCCTGGGACCTGAGACGGTGAAATCCTGAGGCGATGAAACGTTTAGGACGATGGGATTCCTGGGATGCAGGATCCCTGGGACAGCCACTTGATCACCTGCCACGTATCTTGATGATGGGGTATCCACGTATCGATCCTGCATTTTTTCCAAACATCCAGTCCCCCCAGTTTCTGGTGTGGGACTTGTAGAGCTTGCGCCAGAAAATCATGGCTAAGATGATTCGTCCAGGGGAGATTGCTGGTTTAGGTGGTCCGATCCTACTGGTGGGGTAGTCAACCACTGGGGCGGTTGGTGTGATGTGGACGCTACCTGGCCATTCGGACCTTTACCTTTTCTTCTAACAAAGTCGTTAACCCTTAGATAACGTGCCTTTCCTGGGCTTTTGTTCCTTCTTCATTAACTACAGTCCATCAAAAGTCACGTCGTGCGCCTGTCAACAACCGTCAATAGCTGTCTTTGAGTTGATGACTCCTCATGCACTGGGAAGATTTGAAATGCTGGGATGAGAGCGTGACATGTGTCCAAACCCTATTGGTAGGACATAACTGTTCGTCGAGCCATGGGGGGCATTTATAGACTGAGACACGTGGCTATCCCCTGGTCGTTTAGAGCAATGGTAGAGATCGGCTCCCTTCTACTATAAATACCCTCTTATCTTTTCCCTGTCATTTTCACACATCTGAATCTCTCTCTTGCTTTTGCTTTTCAAATTCAAATTTCTTTGGATTGATTTTTGCCTTTCTTCTTCTTACTTTCTGGTTCTTAGCTTGTTTTTCGATTTGTTTTTTTGTGCTTTTGTTGTAGGTGTTTGTTGAAGTTTTACAGCAAAATGGCTCGCAAAGGAGATTCAAAGGGAGCTGCTTGTTGGAGAGAACCCACCCATATCACCATGCCGCCTAGGAAAAAGGGGAGGATGATAGAAATGCCTTAAGACAAGCCCGGGTTAGGGGACTAAGCGAGGCAGACTGGTTCTCTTCCACCATCACTGAGGTAGACATACAGACCTACCGCTAGATCTATGGCATTCCTAGGAACGTGAGGCTAAGGATTCCTAAGACTGAAGAAATTTCAAGTGCTTTAGGGCCAGGAGAGGTGGCCTTCAACGAAGAACACTTGCTGCTAAGGGTCAGGTTTCCCCTTCAGCGCTACTTTTCGAGGATGTTCGAAGCCTTCAGAATTCTCCCCTATTAACTGACCCTGAATAGTTGGAGGGTCCTGAGGGGATTATTTGTATTGAAGGTTGATGCTGGATCTCCTACCCCCACTCCGGATGAGGTTTTGTATTTTTACTCCCTCAATAAGAACACTAGCCAATACTTGGGGTGGTATTATCTGTAAATCCACCCTGGGTACCAATCGAATTAAGGGGACTCCTTCTTACAACAAAGACTGGAAGGACCACCGGTTCGTGGTCAGCGGAGACTGGGTCAAGTCCCTCCAAGACACCATCCTCACTTCCTTCCAGGAACCAGGTATAACATATTATATTTTAAAGGAATTTTATCTCCTAATTACTTTCACCGATCTCTTCTGACGTAGATATCGAACAAGAACGACAGGGAATTTCGATCGACATGGCCAGTAATATAGAATCCTTGCCTCTGATAAACGTCAGAACTCTCTTGAGAGCGGATTCTCAGGTGAAATTCAGGCTAGTGTCCAAGGCCGTGATTAGGAGTGAGCTGACGAAAGCAATGACTTACTTGAATAAGGGTAAAAAACCGTCAACACTGCTTCTTGACTTGGACTTAGGTTGACTTTCTTTCCTAACCATATTTTTTGCGTACAACGATTAGGACGGAGGGAACAATGGATGATAGAAAGCATAAGGCAGTCGACGTCCTGAAGGGGCTGCTCTCGAGGGGGGGGGGGGGGGGGGGGGTCAAAGGGCGTAAAACCCACTGACCCCAAATAAAAGACCCTAGGAGACAAAGGCAAAGGGCCTGTAAAAGGGGATCAGAAGAAGACCCCCGAGAAAGGGGGCCAGAAAACTGAGCTCCCCAAATAGAAAGGGATCTCCTTCAAGGAGCCGCTCAGATCAGGGAAACGCCCTCCCCAGGATGACGCCATCCAGACAAAGGATAAGGGGAAGAGATCCCTGGACGAGGGCCTGCTCGAGGCGAGAAAGAAATTGAAGGTTACCATCCTGCTTTGCCCTTTCCCGACCCGTAAAGAAGACGTAACGGCCACCCAGGGGTTGGGACATAAAACCACAAGCCCTATGGGTCAGAATAAGCAATAGGACCCTGACCTCAAGAACGGGGAGGGTGGCTCAGGAACTGGTGGGGGCGAGAATCAGAGGCAGGAAGACCTGCCTTTCTTTAGGATTGAAGACCATTTTTAGGCTACCAGGGATAATACTAAGAATCTGGAAAGGATTTTCTTGGAGGATCTCCCAGAAGAGAAGCGGGAGAATTTTGGATTCCTCCTGCTCTTGGCTAATTCGACTTGGGAGGTAATTTTCCCGAAGAGGGGTGAGGAAATGGCTAGCGTGTCCTCTGAGGAAGCCTTCAATTGGCTCAACTTCTTTTCTCATTAGGTAAGTTACTTCCTTCCTGAGTTTAATCTTCGACAAAATGATTAGAAGATTTTCTTTCTTTTGAAAATGCTAACACTTCTCCTTTGTTCCTTTGGGGCAAGGCACATATATGTCTGATCTTTTCATTGATGATTATCGAAATGCCCTGGCCTTCAAGAAGAAAGCCTTTGATACAGTCAAGAAATTTGAAAAGAAGGCCCAAGAGCTGATAGCTGCCAACCGGGAGAGTGCTGAAAAAGAGAGGAAAGAGCTGTTAGCGCGGCTCTCTTCCCTAGAGGGGGAGAAATCTCAATGGTCTGAGGAGGAGAAAACCTGACAAGAGAAATTGTCTACTTCGAAGACCCGAGTTAAAACCTTGGAGGCGGACAATGCCAAATTTACCTAGGCCAAAGAGCACCCTTATGAGTCAGTACGAGAAATTGCACGAGCAGCATCATACGCTGTTAAATAATTATTCCCTGATCGTAGAGGAATTCGTGAAACATGAAGGTAAGATAAAATTTTTGTCAGAAGAACTCCGGACCTTGGAAGCTGAGTACAAGAAAATGCAGAAGTCCTTAGAGGATAAAACAAGGGAATTGAAGGGGGTTTCGACTCAGTTAGAGGCCCGCCATAATGAAGGCATAAATGAGGGGGTGGACCTGACAAGCCGGCTTTTCCTTCAGGAATACTCCAGGCTGGACCTTCGATTGTTGTTTGATCAGCTACAGTGAGATGTCTCGGGGACTTCTGGGACTAAAGGTGAGCTTCTTGAGACTCCTGGCTAGGAAATCGATCTGACTGGTGAAGAAGAAGAAGAAGAA
This sequence comes from Trichilia minutiflora, assembly GCA_035590515.1. Lineage (NCBI taxonomy): Eukaryota > Viridiplantae > Streptophyta > Magnoliopsida > Sapindales > Meliaceae > Trichilia > Trichilia minutiflora. The sequence goes on along the minus strand of JAVXUL010127874.1, from coordinate 9,384 downwards.
GGGCCTGGGGTTGAAGAGCAGCCTGATGACTTGACTGGGGAGGAAATAACTGAGGCAGTCGAAACACAACCTTCCCAGAAAAATGCCTCCTTCTCCCGGGTAGAGATCATCAAAGAAAACCTTGAGCAACTAGTCGAAGAAGACGCCCCCGTCCTGAAGAAAATAGATGAAGATACCCCTGACACACCTCGAGTTGAAGACTAGGTGGTAGAATTATCCAAATGACAAAGAGGGATTCTCCAATATAGTTTATAGGACTTAAAAAAATTTTTGTAAAATTTTGTAAACTCCTAACCCCGTTGTGATTCTTTTTGTATACATATGTACATTATTTTTTCACTTATCAATAAAAAGAGATATTCCTTTCGTTGTAAGTCTTTCTTTCTTCCTACTACTTTATCTAAATAGAATTCTCACTTTTATCTTGAACAATAAATCCCTGACTGAATTCACTAACCTTGTCACGCGAACGACAATGAATCCTGGTGCGACCAAGGATTTATGATACCTGAGACGAATCATGATTCACTAATTGGCTAAGTGTTAAGGGTTTTTAAGGCTTACATCTAACCTTAATTTTAGAACATCGACCCGACTAGGGTTTACCACACCTTAACATGGATCAGGTCTTAAATGCATAGGACGCCTGATCCAGGCTTAAGGGCTTATGGCACCTGGGACGGATAGGATTTTATAAACTACTATTTGTTAAGGGATTTTAGGACCTATAGCCAACCTTAACTTTAAAATACTTAACCCAATCAGGGTTTATCACGCCTTAATATGGATCAAGTTTTAGATGTATAGGATACCTAATCTAGGTTTAAAGGCTTACGTCACCTGAGACGGATAAGATTTTATAAACTACTAAGTGTTAAGAGATTTTAGGGCTTATAACCAACCTTAACCTTAGAATACCTGATCCAGCTAGGGTTTATTACGTCTTAACACGGATCAGGTCTTAGACGCATAGGATGCCTAATCCAGGTTTAAGAGCTTATGACACTTGGGACGGATAAGATTTTATAAATTACTAAGTGTTAAGGGATTTTAGGGCCTATACCCAACCTTAACCTTAGATTTAAGAAAGTAAAACTCGGGAAGATGCTAAAGAGAACACTCAAATTACTTTATTTTATTCATGTAATAAAAAATGATACAAAGAGCATTTTACAAACCAACTATCCTAAAGGAGAGCCTTCTCAGGGGTAATATCTCTTTAGCATTTCCGTGTGTCAGGCCTTACTTAGGATACTGCCATCAGGTCAGGCCAGTTTGTATATTTCTGGCCTGTCCTTCTTAGTTAGCACCCAGGGAACCTTCTGAGGCTATTCGGGTGTTCAGGGTGATTCTTCTAAGGATGAGGTCACCCTCCCTGAAGGAGCGGGGTCGAACCCTTCAATTATAGGACCTGGAGATCTTTTATTGATGTGCAGCTATCCTGATCAAGGTGCAGTCCCTTCCCTCTTCTCATAAGTCAAGTTCAAAGCACATAACTTGCTGATTTTCTTCTTTATTGAAGTGGAAAGTTCAAAAAGTTAGAACGTTTATTTCGACTGGAATCACTGTTTCGAATCCATAAGTTAAGAAGTAGGGGGTCTCTCCTATGGCAACCTTTGCAGTGGTCCGGTAAGCCCACAAAACTTTGGGAACTTCATCTATCCAGGTTCCCTTTCTCTCACTCGATTTCTTTTTGAACAGCTTTTTGATGGTCTTGTTAACTGTCTCAACCTGGTCGTTGGCCTTTGGATGAGCTGCGGATGTTAGCCTTAAATCAATATTCTAGTCCTAGCAGAATTCCTCCAATCCCCTATTATTAAATTGCTTCCTATTGTCTACAATTAAAATACTGGGGATGCCATGTCGGGAGAGGATATTCTTTCGGATGAAGGCAATTGAGTTCTTCTCAGTGATTTTGGATAAAGGTTCAACTTCTACCCATTTGGTGAAGTAGTCAATAGCCACAATGGCATACTTTGCTTGTGCTCTAGCAGTAGAAAAAGGCCCTATCAGATCTAACCCCCATTACATAAATGGCCAAGGGCTCAATAGTGTGGTCAGGTTCTCTGAGGGTTCTCGAGGAATGTCAGCATGTACCTGACAGGTATGGCATTGCTGCGCTAATGTGTAGGCATCCTCACTCATAGTTAGCCAGTAATATCCCTACCTGAGTACTTAGTGCACTAGAATCCTACTCCCACTGTGATTTTCACAAGTTCCTTGGTGCATCTTATCCAGCACTCTTTCTGCGTCTTGTGGGCCCAGGAATCTTAAATAAGGTGTGATAACTCCCCATTTGTATAAGATGCCGTCTATTATTGTGAACCTAGCATCCTTTCTTCAAACCTTGAGAGCTTCGTCCTTGTTAGGTGACAGAATGCTTTCATTGATGTATCTCAGGATCGGGTCCATCCACGTAGCAGATTCCTCCTGAGCTATTAAGACGCTGGTGCTCTCCGGTGGGGAGGTGCTTTTTCGTCCTAGGGTTTCTACAGGAATTATCCTAGGGATTTTCTCTTTAAGGGATGAGGCGAGTTTTGAAAAGGCATCAGCCAGAAGGTTCTCAGACCGAGGAATCTTTCGCATCTTCACCATTTGAAAATTACTGATCAAGTGTCATGCTTCTGAAAGGTAAATCTTCATACTTTCCTCTCGAGCTTGATATGCTCTATTTAAGTGATTTATTAAAAGCTTTGAATCACTATTAATGATGAGTGTGCGAATCCCAATTTCTTATACTGTTCTTAATCCCATCAATAAAGCCTCATATTCTACTTCATTGTTAGTTATAGGAAAAAAAAAACCTTGAAGCATACCTGACCTTTTCTTTCTGAGGCCCGATTAGTATGATGCCCGCGCCTCCTCTACTTTGGCTGGTTGACCCATCGATCCACAGATGTCAGGTTAGAGATTTCTCAGAGTCAAGGTGATCTACGTCCATCTCCTCAGGTTGATTGGAGGGTTGGGAGATGGCCATTGTTTCAGTCACAGTCTGCTCAACTATAAAATCCGCAAGGGCTTACCCTTTGATAGCCTTGCGAGGTTGAAATTCGATGTCGAATTTGCTGAGCTCCATTGTCTATTTGACCAGTCTTCTTGATAAGTTGGGTCAGTGAAGAATCTACTGAAGCGACTGGCTGGTTAGCACCATTACAGGATGGGTCTAGAAGTAGGGTTGTAATTTCCTGACCGCAACCACAAGTGCCAAAGACAACTTCTCAGGCACCAAATACCGCTTTTAGCGTCTATCAAGGATTTGCTGGTGTAGTATACAGGCTTTTGAACCTTTTGGGAATCTTTCTTCATTAATACTGAGCTGATGGCGTGTTCATTGACAGTAAGATAGAGATAGAAGGTTTCTTTTGGCGAAGGGCTGACTAGCAGTGGAGCCGAAGCCAAATAATCCTTGAGCTGTTTGAAAGATTTTTCGCATTCCTCATCCCATGTTATACCCTTGTCCTTCCTTATCGCCCTAAAAAAAGGATAACACTTTTCAGTGAACTAGGAAATGAAACGAGTCAAGGCAGTCAATCTTTCCATCAGACTTTGCAGCTCCTTCAGTGTGTTAGGATTCTTCAAGTCCTTGATGGCCTGTATCTTCCGGGGTTTAGCTTCAATACCTCTTTCACTGACTATGAAGCCTAGAAATTTTTCTGACCTGACCCCCAAAACACACTTCTCAGGATTTAGCTTCAATCGATATTCCCTGAGAAGCAAGAAAGTTTGTTCCAGGTGAGAGGGGTGGTCTGTGGCTTTAGTGGACTTTGAGATCATATCATCCACATAAACTTTTATGGACTATCCTATCAGCGGTTTGAAGATTTTATTCACCAATCTTTGAAAGGTGGCTTCGGTGTTCTTCAAACGAAAAGGCATGACCTTATAGCAGTATAATCCCTGGTCAGTGATAAAGGCTATCTTCTCTTGGTCTGGGGGATGTAGTGGTATCTGGTTGTACCTTGAGAAGCCATCTATGAAGCTCAGTAGTTCGTGCCCCACCGTGAAGTCAACCAACTGATCAATTCGGGGTAAGGGAAAGCTGTACTTAAGGCATGCCTTATTCAAGTTAGTGAAGTCAACACACATCCTCCAGCTCTCATTGGCTTTCTTAACCAGAAAGATATTTGTCAACCTGTCCGAATACCTGACTTTCCTGATGAAACCTGCCTTAAGCAGCTTGTTCACTTCTTCTCTGATGACCTTTTATCTTTCTGCATTGAAAACCCTCCTCTTTTGCCTGATGGGTTTATGAGAAGAGGCAACTACTAGTTGGTGGGTTATAACCTCTTTGTCAATACCTGGTAGGTCTGTATGGCTCCAGACAAAGACATCTGCATTCCGTTTCAGGGTCTCTATCAAGTTTTGCCTTTGCTCGGTGTTTAGTTGGGTACCAATTCTGGTGATCCTCTTAGGGTGTCGTTCATCCAACCTTATACTTGTCAAGGTATCTTCTGGTTCCAACCTGAGGACTGGTGATTCTTCGTTCTCCCTTTCCTGATCAATGACAGAAGCTTTGAGTTGAACTCCTAATCTCGTCCTTTCGCTGGTTATGGTCAGGTCAAGGGAAGCTTCCAATGGCCTCTTGCAAATATAGTAAGCCTATTTGGAAGAGGTGGTAAAACACGATCTTGCTTCCCTTTGATTATCCCTTATAATGTCGATCCCTTCCCCAACTTTAAACTTTAGCTTCAAATAGTGAATGCTTTCTACTGCCTTAGTGTTCCTGAGGAAGAGCCTTCCCAAGATGGAGGAGTAAAGAATCTTTAAAACAATCACTTGAAAACAAACCACGACTGTCTTTTGATAAGGCCTTTCCCCCATGGTGACTGGCAGTTGTATCGATCGCAGGCGAGTGATGCAAGAATCCTCAAACTTATGTAGAGTAGAATTGGGCGAGATCAATTCTAGGTCTTCTATACCTAGGGAGTCCAGTGTATCTTTGAAAATTATGTCTACTGAACTGCCTATATCAATTAGAATTCTACTGATATATTTTGAAGCAATCCCCATCGCCACTACTAATGCATCATCATGAGGGTAGTGGACCCCTACTTCATCTTCATCGATGAACATGATAGAGACAGTGGCAATCCTTGGCCTTTTGTCTGCTCGTACATTCATGACATGAATATCCGTGGATTGATTGGGTAATGAGTATCGTGCATACTTTCTTCTAGAATGATTGGATAATCCTTTCAGGGTAGGACCTCCCGAGATGACCATGACGCTTGGATCCAGCTTAGGGTAGTCATCATCCCCCTAATACAATCCGTCTCCCGGGAGGGAGTGCTGGGAATCAATGTAATGTTGGAGGTAATTATTTTTGACTAGTACCTCAACCTGATTCGGTAACTCCTTACACAGATCATTGGTGTGGCCTCTTTTCTTGTGGAATTCACAAAATGGCCTTTGATCTTTTTAGACACCTTTGCCTTCATGGCTTGAGGGTGCAGTGCCAGGAGCCCCTGGCTTTTTGCATACTTATATATTTCGGACAAAGGAGCCTTTAATGAAGCCTGTCATTGGGCAAACACCTGCTCTACTCTCCTAAGAGAGATTTTACCCGAGAGTTATTTTGGTGGCCTTTTATCCTTGGGGTGTCGGGATAAAAATTTTCTCTGACTTCGATCTCCGTTATCATACTTTAGATTCCTATAGTGAGCTCCCTTTCTCTTTTGCCACAGATCCTGAGGATGCTCCCTCCTGGCTGGGATCGTTCGGGATTTTTCCTTCAATCTTAGGTGCATTTTCTCCTCGATCTCAATTTCATCAATGGCGGCATTAAATGTCTCCTCGTCTCCTTGTTCGGCTATATTTTGCTTGATTAATGACGATATTAAATGTCTCTAAAACTAGTCATTATGACTTGATTTCTGCAAAGGTATCGATACGTTGACACAAGGTATCGATACGTTTAAGAATTTTGCCTTGAAGGTTTCGATACATTCCAAATAGTTTCGAAACCTTTTGACAGTAAAATTGGTGATGTCCGTCATGAGGGTATCGATACATTTGATGAACAAACTCAAGGTATCGATACGTTGTGAGAGGGTGCTTGAGCATGTGTCTGAGGTATCGATACATTTGGTCTTCCTTTCCCAGGGTATCTATACGTTTGGTTTTGAGGTATCGACACGTTCTGCTTTTCTTCCAGGATATCGATATGTTTGAGTCAGGGTATCGATACGTTTAAGCGCCTGTCAAAGGTGTCGATACATTTTGGCCAGGGTTTCGAAACTCGGGCTTGATTTTGGCACTGTAGCTTAAACGTGTCGATACGTTTAAGCAACGTATCGATACGTTTGAGCTTTGGTAAGCTTTTCTTGACGCTTTCTTCTCATTTTTCTCACCGACAAAACCTATACACTTTCCAAAGAACAAGTGATTTATATATGCTCAATTATCAAGTTAAGTCATCTCAAATTCAACATAGATAAATTTTGTTACTTGTATAAATTTAACATATTTATTTTGGCATTATCAAAAATAATATAAATTATCCATTTAATAATCATCAAAAATACATCAAGGCTATCAATCTTCCCCTTTTTTGATGATGACAAAATAAATGTATGAGTCAAAGATATCTCCCCCTTTTTGTCAACCATCAAAGAAGGAAATTCTCCCCCTTAATTTAGCATGTATAGCTTAAATAACTAAAGGCATGCAAAAGCAGAAAAGAGCACCATTATCCAAGAAAATATGCATATTATTAACAAAATCATGAAGAGATACAATTTTTGAAAACCAAAAGAAATCATCAAAAGTACAAATGAAGGTTAATCAAAATCGATGTTTTCAGGTTTAGTGGAAGTGCTAGTAGCAAATGGAGTAGAAGATGAAGGGCAAGCTCCGGAGGAAGAAAGCCGAGTGGGAGGAGGTGAAGGTTGAAATGGACGGAAAAAGGAATACAGTGATGGCTGTCGAGGTGCAGTCGACTGAGGAAATCCATGAGCAAAGGCGACAGAATGCTGAAGTTGACCAAGCTCGCTTACGAGCTTCTCCTCAAGGTCATCGATCCGCTGCTGAGTCATGAGATCATAACCAAATAATTCATCTTTGACCTTCTCAACCATTTTACCCATGGTGTGCATGACAGAAAATGCTTCATTCATCCGCTTGTCCAATTTTTCCACGGGTGTCATGAAAGTAGACTCGAGTGTGTGGAAGTTCTCTAAGAGTAAGTCAATCTTGTACTCGAGTGTGGCTGCTGGGAGAGCCAAAGGCTCAGAACCAACACCTTGACTGCCCGTAACGCCCACATCCTCAACTTGAATCTGAGGACCACTAGCCACCTTTGGCACCCAAACGCCAAGATGAGGATGCCCGTATCCCATCTTACACAATGTGGTGTCGTTCAATTTGCTGGATGGGTGTGGTTTCTGGCCATCGACATCTTCAAAAGTGTCTGATACCACCTTCCAAATCAACTCAGAAATAGGAAATCTGTAGTGCAAGTTGTATTTCTGATTGGCACCCTAGATTATGTTGCTTACCATCCAGTAAGCCAAGTTCGATCGCTGGTAGGTGATGATACACTCCATCAACCACATATCTTCGACTGTTATCTCAGCAAACTTGCCAAAACGAACATTCAGATTGTGGCACACTATCAAATGAAGAATCCGCTCATGAAGCTGAAGTTTTGAGGGTTTGTTTACCATGGCATCCAATTACGGGTTCTTGGATATCGTGTGACATGCTTGCAACAGATTGAATGTAGACAAAATGTAATGGTCACCTCCTAGAGTCAAGCTGAACTACTCGCTTATGAACTCCTCATCAACAACTAACTTCACTCTTCGTATCCAGGTTGGTAATTTTATTACCATGCTTCTTCCTTTCTCCGGATCTTTTGTATCCAGGTTCGAATAACATAGTTGAACTAGTTTGGGGTAGAACTCCCCTTTGATACTGAGGAATGGTAGCCATCCAAAATGTTGAATCTAATTCATATATGGAAAGCGCATAGTATCAAGAAGTGAGAAGTCGATTTCACGTCCCAGAGTCATGATTCGTGTGGCGAACATGGAGAAGAATCACTCCTGTTGCTCAGTAGTACTGAAGCCCCATGGATTAGGTTCGGTGGGAATGGAGGCTGTCGAGGAAGAAGAAGGAGCCTTCCTCTTTCGGCGATCGGACTGAGATGGGACCTTTATACGTGGAGGCATTTTGATTTTGTGTACGAAAGAGAGAGGTGTTTATGAAAGGTTTTGGAAAGAAAGAGAGAGAGAGAGTTAGACAGAGATGAACAATTTTAGAGAGAGAGAGATGAAAATAAAGTGAGGGAGAGATAGGTTTTTAAAGCAACTGAAGGAGATGAACGGTTATGTACCGAGAAACGTGGGAGAGTGGTTATTGATGGCGGTTTTAATGGAAATTTTTGAATTTGAAAGGTTGAAGATGAAGAGTTGGCGGTTTTGAATGTGCCCTAGGTCAAAACGACATTGTTTTGGTCAAACGTGTTGATACGATTGAGAATGTATCGATACGTTTTGATGTTCAGATTGTGACTTCGTCACAAAGGTATCGATACGTTTGAGAGTAAGCTCAAACATATCGATACGTTCGCACATAAGATCTTTGTCACGAAGGTGTCGATACCTTGTCTAAAGGTATCGATATGTTGTCCAGACTTCCAGCAGCTTTTAAAACATGTCAAAACGCTATCGAGAATGTGTCGATACTCACGAAGGGGGGTATCGATACGTTTGGATACAACCATCAAGCACATTTAAGTATTAGTCAAACATGTCCATACGCTCAATAAAACGTGTCAATACTCGGAAGAAGGTATCGATATGTTAATGAAAATGATTAAGCACGTTTGGGAAAATTTAAAACGTGTCGAAACCATTAGGAGGACTTAACAAGCACGTTTAGAACAAGTTTGAATTATATTATAAATTTTCAACACACAAGCAATTTTAACCAATATAATCATAATATTTTCAAGTATTTCAGGCTAACAAACATGTATTTCGTAAAATCATTCCATTTATGAACAATGTCAAATCATGATATAATCAATCAATGTTCATTATGCCAAGGTTATTTCTCAAAAAGCAAAACCGAGTTTTATCCAAGGTTTTGTAAATATGTCCGCTAATTGATTCTCAGTATTAATGTATTCAATGCACACATCACTCTTTTGAACATGATCTCGAATAAAATGATGTCGAATCTCAATATACTTTGTACGAGAATGATGTACGGGATTCTTGGTTAAGTTAATGGCACTAGTGTTGTCATACATAATGAGTATGTTATCAAAATGAAATCCATAGTCTAATAATTGATGCTTAATCCATAGAAGTTGTGCACAACAACTGCTTACGGATATGTACTCGGCCTCTGTGGTAGATAAAGCAACAGAATTTTACT
>JAVXUL010127853.1:0-16091 GCA_035590515.1 Trichilia minutiflora | reverse complement strand
AAAACGATGAAATAAATATATGGATGAGTTAGAATCGAAGCTACGAACCTCGTGGTGTGGTCGGTTTGCTCCGATTTTGCCTTTAACACGAAAAGTCCCAATTTTCCCTAAGAACCCTAGTTTTTCTTTTGTGCGAATCCGCGTTCCAATCGCCAAATTATTGCTCCCAAAGAGTTAGAAGCGGGGACTATAGTTCGTCTGCGAAGAGAGATCGAGATTTCGGCAAAAATTCGGGATGAGAGTTGAGTAAGCAGAGGAGAGAACGTGAGGGAGGAAGAGAAAGGAAGAAAAGAAGAAAAAGAAGAAATAAAAAATTCGGCCCCCTGACCCCTTTTTATAGAAAAAGGGTGAAATTATCATTTTGCTCTTAAGTTTTCTTAAGGAGGAAGCTTCTAGAAGAGGGTAATTTCGTCATTTCGCGTTGATTTGTTCGACCGAACCACCCCCTTCGATCGAACGAATAGCATTTCGGTCGAACGAATCCCTTAGCGTTTATAGAAGTCAGAGAGCTCGTAAATTATCGATTGAACGAAATGATGTTCGACCGAACGAACCAACTTTGATCAAACGAACCTCTCATTCGATCAAACCAAGCCCAATTTGATCGAACGAATCCCCCCATTCGTTCGAACGAATTTAAAGCCAAAAGTTTCCCCAGAGTCCACACAATTTCGGTCGAATGAACCAACCATTTCGGTCGATTGAACCTGCCAAAAATTCAAAATCTCACTTAAATATTCCCTAATTGAGCCTAGAATTACACCTACAAACACATGGGATATAAAATGAATGCAGATGTATGAATTAGAGAAGTAGGAAATGACAAATATACCCTCGGGATAAAACACGGGATGTTACAGACAAATACTTCTATAATTTTTTGAAATATTATTTACCTCTTATTAAAAAATTTGTAATAAATATTATTTATAGATTACTAAAATATCACTTATTTTCTTATCAGAATATTTATGATAAATCTTATCACACCTAAACCTTAAGAATCAGACCACGTAACAATTATTATGAATCCAAGAAATATATTCTATTAATTAGAATACATTCGTAAGAAATACAAGACATTAAAACTTATTTTTACTTCAAATTCAACAAATTTCACTTTCAATTAAATATCCTCAATCGTAATATTTCATATAAAAAGAAAAACTCTAATACGATCATTCAATCTCAAACCTATAAATCAATTCATAAATTAACATTAAATATCATAATTAATTCAAAGCATACTCCACCGAATCAAACATAATAAATAAAACTATTCAATATGAATTAGTTTCTCAATTTCAGTAAACCAATTATACAAATATAAACTGAGTTAAGTACCTGAAATAAGCTTATGCTGCCATTGCTCTTAGCCAACCACGCCTTATATCCAATTCAAATTGTAACCTGAAATGAGGCAGTGGGATAAATACTGGGGAGTACTCAGTGATTAAATATAAATATAAAACATAAAACATTTAAATATTTATCTATATATTCAAAATATAAATTGTAATCATCATAAAATCAAAAATCACAAAATACTAGGTCTATCGGATTTTCACCCACCACTAATCGGATGTTGAAAAATCCTCACCCTAAAACATTATACCTGACCTCTATTCTCGGTGATAACTCTTATCAAGAGAAATCTCAAGCTGTCGATGAATTTTTCAACAAGTCAAAACTCATATATCATGATAGAAACTGTATACCATAAAATAATATATATTACTATATACTATTAAATAATATGTAGGTTTTCATTTAAAAACAAATTACCCTTTACTGACGGTGGCCTCATTTTAGCAATATGATACTTCAATAAACTGATTTATAATTAAAATGTAATATAAAATATAAATCAACAAATATGTCTCAAATAATCAAAATATTGAATCCTCTCAGTCTCTTAGATTTCACATGTAAATCAACATATAAAATAGATTGTACTTTAACCCGTATCAATAGGGTATTAAGAAAAACAATAACTATTTTCAGCCCAACGTATAAGTTGACTCAGTAAAATCCGAATACAATATAAACATCAATAAATCAATTTCCAAATAATTTTTAAAATATATCAATCTATTGAGTATATTGGATTTTATCTACACCAATTGGCTATAAGATATCTCAACTCATCTATAGGTGTAGGATAGTAAGCTATACATATTGGGCCTATTGGATTTTTATCCACCATAATTATCTATAGGAACATCCTTGCCCTTGGTTCCATTAGATTTTATTCGTCTCAATTGGTTATAGGATACCTTTACTCTCAATACTGAATTTCATCCACCTCAATTGACTATAGGATACCCTCAATAATATGTAAATACTATTGGGTTTTATCCACCTCATTTGACTATAGGATATCCATCAATAACATCTTAACAGCAACTCACAAGGATGGATTTAAAAAATAAGGACATAAGTCCTAAAACATAAACAATGGCACATACAACCAAAATCACACACATAAAAAAAATCGGTCAATAGCAACAATATTGGTGTATAAAGCCAAACTCAATATCCATGGCTCTCATGTCTAAAATCAATATCAAAATATTATAACATTGGCCCCTATGGCCATACCAACAGAAATAATCATTTTTCTTGATCAAAAGGGACAATAAAATCATTAATATTATAAATTAATCATACATTAGGCCTCTTGACCTCAAACTTTAAACACTAGAAATGGTAAACTCATTATTTGTACTATAGTGGTCTCATGGATTTCTACGAATCATATATTGATATCAAAAGAATAGCATTCGTAGTCGACCTCTGACCTCAAACACATTTATAAACAAATATATCAAAATCATTATAAAATCATCATCTATATATACCACAGATAAGGAAACCACCTTCTGGTTTTCACTCAATCAAGTCATCATCGCCTCCCAATATGAATCATATTATATAAAATAAGTTTCTATAGCTCGATTAACTTGTTAATTTTGTGAATTATATGAATTAAACAAATTGTGATTTATTATTCATGAATTCAATTTTATTCCAATTATCAAAATTTGAGTTTAATAATGTTAATTAGGGAGAAGTTTAGTTTAATAATAATTGTATTCCACCTCTTGTTTTTCACTCAATCAAGTCATCATCGCCTCCCAATATGAATCATATTATATAAAATAAGTTTCTATTGCTCGATTAACTTATTAATTTTGTGAATTAAATGAATTGAACAAATTATGATTTATTGTTCATGAATTCAATTTTATTCCAATTATCAAAATTTGAGTTTAATAATGTTAATTAGGGAGAAGAGTAGTGTTATATGTAGTTAAATTACCAAAATTACAAAGTCAAAAAATTAAAGTAAAATAAACAATAATCATCACTATGCATTGAGGTTTTTTATGAAAATTAAGTTGAATTCTATTATTTGAATTGAATTTAGTGATTTGGATAATTAAACAAATCAATTAGAGATAGAATTATCAAAAAGTTTGAAAACAATGAAAAAGGATAAAATTTTTAGAATTATTTAGAAATTACCAAAAATTGGTGTTTAATAAATTACCGTAGGATTCCATTTGATAGAAACCAGTTAAATAATTGAGAATTAAATTATTTCGTAACGAAATCGGTATTGGTCAAAAAAATTTGAATTGTGATTTATATTCATTCTTATAAATATAATTATTTTGTTAGTCTAATTGTATTGATATAAATATGTACACATGTATGAATTAGGCACGGAATGCGCTAGAAAGGGCTCACATAGCGAGAGAAACAATAGGGAGGCTATACCCTCCCTAAAAAGTGAGTGAATTTATTTCAGTTTTATATGTGCATGTATATATGGCTTGTGAGATGATATAATATATGGATGTATGAGGTCGGAGGCTAGATATTATTGGGATATGTTTTAACATGTATATCATTCATGCTAGTTTTATGGATATCTATACATATGATTTATTGGATATGACGATCTTGTTTATACACCACATGGATATTTATTGGTGATATGATCAAGAAGACTGGGATTATTTATTAATTGTAGCTACAGGATGGTGGTCTAAAACAAACTTAGGAAGAGAACATCTAAATGAGTTAAGGTTAATAGGTGAGGTCGATATAAGGGGAAAGGTTGTTGATATTATGAGATCGTGATATATCCACTTGTGAATCTCGTCAAGATTAGTCATAATTGTCACTATGTGACTACTCAAGGCTAACGTTAGTGGAGGCTAGTTCTCTTTTAAATGATCATCATGCATTATAGCTATTTCTTTTAGTAAATAAATTATTTTAATAAAATCATGGTTTTACTTGTGTAAAAACCCATTGATGATCTAGAGTTATTCAAGGTCAGAATAACTGTCAAAAGGGGTAGGCAACCTAATATTTTCGACACAAAGGCTATGTTTTAAAACAAAACATATATTTTATTTTAGTTTTAATTCATATTTGAAGGTTTAATTATAAATATAATATATATAAATTTATTTTGACATTTAGAAAACTTTATTTATTTATTCACCTAGTTTATTTATGGAGTATACTCTTATATACTCATCCCTGCTTCTTCTCAGTTTCAAGTATATTAAAATTTAGTTGTACGTATGGGTGGTAGTGTGGAGTTAAGACCAGTAAGGATTTAGGTAAACTTTGAACTTGACTCATATTTTCTTGTATTTAGGTCCACGGGATCATATTGAAATAAAATTTTATGATTTTATTTTGAAATAAGAAAATATGCAAATTTTGAAGCTATATGTTGTTTAATTTGGAAATGATTTATAATAGATGAATATTGAGGATGGTTGAATATTTTTACTAATTATAACGTATTATTTTTACTATAAAATTGTATTTGGTTTGATACATGATGAGAATATTGGATTGCCTTTGGAGTGAAAATGACTTGGATATGATTTGGTGTTAGATTATGTTGCTGGATTGAGAATAAAGAGTTTGGTTGATTTAAACTTATATTGGAACTGTATAATTGCTTTATTTTTAAGTATCAAGGTACCTTATAAGCTCTCATTATATATTCAGGGGTTTAAAATACATAATAAGAGTTTACAAGGATTGTTATGTATGAAACCTACGAATCAGGGCGTGATAATTTTATTGATATCAAAGCATATGATTTTTATAAAAAGGACTTTTAAAAACATTTGAAATTGCTTTAAAGTTGTTTTATGAGATTTTTATATATGATTTCATTTTATTTGAAACTTGTCCCAGTGGACAAAATGAAATCAAGTCATATAAATGCATCACCATTATAACGTCTACATAAATTAAACTCCTTGTTTGTTTTTATAGTAAGGATGTTGTTAAAACATAGGCTACGATAAGGTAAACCTCGAAGATAGATTGTACTTGACATGGAATAAGAGGCATCCTTGTTATGCGTCAAGTTAGACTAGAAAAACCATAAGCATCTCCTTTACCACAATATAAGTAACCGGGGGTAGAAGTGCCTTTATTAATGACACTAAAAGCATGGGCTACCTTCATAGCATATTGGAATACCTAAGGTTTTGTGTAGTCTTAAATACCACTGAAACCCGTATTATATTCTTATCAATACCCATATCTAGGGACTACTAAAGTGCCTGCATCAATTGAATCTTTCAAACCCCTGCAAAAACTTTTTATACTAGTTAAAAAAATCTGATATTTAAAGAGTGTGCCATTTGGTGGTAATACAGATGCAGTGTTAACCAGTAGATGGATACAGAAAATAAAGTAAGATTTAGAGGATATGAAAATGGAATATGAAGTAAAGTTAAAGGTGTTTACTCAATTATTGAAGGAGAGCATCCATTTGGTTGAAAAATATAAAAGCTAGAATAATAGTACCCCTAGATTAGAAAGATTTTTAGCAAGAATTGAAGAATCAATATTATACGCCTTCTATAGTAATAAAAAAAGGCAAGAGTTTTTGAGGTTAAAATAGTAAGGTAGATTAGTGATAGATTATAAGACTCAATTAAGAGGATTGGTGGAGTTTGTATTTGAGTTTACCAATGAAAAGACTTTATGTGCCAAATTTGAAGAAGGGTGGTTGAATTTTAAAATCAACAAAAAGATAATCACTGGTAAGAAGACTATAAGGATTTGACTTAGATTGCTTTGAGGGCAAAAAGGTTAGTTGGAGAAAGAAAATCTCGTGGTTCCTTCCAAAAAATAAAGGATTTAAGTATATGGGTTAACTTCTTATCCAAGAAAAATCGCATTAGCGACTCATCTGGCAGTGCATTTGTTATTAGTCCTACTAATAACCCTCATTTTCTTCACAAGGTCAGAGACCATATACATTTCGATCATCGACTCAGAAATTAACACAAAGTTCAAGATAGAATTAAAAGATAAATAGGTGTATTAATTATAAGTAGTATCACACTGATCTTTGCCATCAATCATTGGTATGTTATCTTTATAGGTATACAGAACATATGTAGAGCTTCTACCCCACGTTAGGCAGAATGAAGTCAGGTGATCATCAGACGATGAGTCACTATCCTATATTCTAGCAACAGTCAATAGTCGATTAGTCTATAGTTTTTAGTGGTTAGAGATTAGGGGTAGATAGTTCATTTACAACATCACGGGGTGCTTAGAGAATACAAGACAAAGTTAAGATTAAGGTGTTCACCTTAGATCAAAAGCAAGCGCAAGTTAACCTATATGCAGTGATAGGTATCATCATAATTTTCAACTAACCTACATATATACTAATGGATCCGGTTCCAATAAATCCTTTATTAGGATCTCATTTACCTTTTACATTGATTAAACATTATCACTATTAAACTAATAGATTATGGATGATACCTCATTGGAGGGATTTGAATTGGAAGTTGACATGATACCTTTAAAATAAAAGATCTTAATGCTATATTGAGAATAGATTGGTTATCGAAGTATTGAGCTATAGTAGATTGCTTCACTAAACAGGTTACATTTAAAAAAAAATTGAAAGAATCAAAGATTGTTTTTGTAGGAGAGCAAAATATCTTACCAAGTTGTGTAATCTCAGTGACGGAAGCTTAGATGTTACTGAAGAAGGGTCGCCAAGAGTATTTGGCACATATTATTGATATTACAACTTCTGAGTACTTGATTAACTAAGTACTAGTAGTTAGGAAGTTTTTGGATGTGTTTCCAGAGGATTTACTGAGAGTGTCCTCAAAAAGAGAATTTGATTTTCATATTGAATTGGTTCTAGTCATTATCAGGAATAAATACCCACTACTAAGGATTTATGATCTATTTGATCAGTTACAGGGTGATAGTGTGTTTTTGAATATTGATTTGAAGTCGGATTATTATCGATTACAGGTCAGAGAGAGTGATTAGCCTAAATAACTTTTCAAACTAGTTACAGGCACTATGAGTTCCATGTAATACCGTTCGAGTTAACCAATGCCCCAAGTGTATTTATAAATCTTATGAGTCTAGTATTTCATCCCTATTTTGATCCAAGAAAGAACATGCGTAGCGCCTGAGGATTTTATTATAGACTTTGAGAGAAAGATGATTATAAAATCTAACATGTAAAGTTTCCTATTTTATGAAATTAAGTCTTACATACTAAAAGAACTAGGTATTGAATTGATATTGTCAATCAAAACTTGTATGAAAATATATCTAGTTTCAAAGCTTTCTTGAATTTTTTTCAAACTATTTGAAGCTTTAAAAAGCCAAATTAGACTCTTCTCTAGTTAGTAATACCCTTGCTTTTTATTTTTTCTCTTTGGCCTTGCTTAAAATTCAATTAAACAAACTTTGATTGAACTAGGTTTTCAATCAAAATCTATATTTTTCAACACTTAGAAATTAGTTTTCTTTTCTTGAAATTGATTACACCTATACCTTAATCACTTTCCAAGAGGCTTTAACTCACTTTTAATTTATCAAAATGATCAAAAATTAGACAGCTGCTCAAGGCTAGAAGAATTTGGCTACCAAGGGAGAAAATGTTTTTTTTTTTAAATTTTTTTCTTTTTATTAATGAAAAAATCCATATTTTTCTCTTTTATATATTTTCTCATTTAATTAAATAAGAATACATGAAAAATATGGTATCAAATGTGTGATCAAGATGGGGTCCATATAATGCAAATCCATTATTCATTTGTCATATAAGTGTAAGACCAAATTCGAACGAATCCTTCGAATCTCAAAAAGTCAGAAGGCTTTCATTTTGTAGTTCGAACGAATCTCAGCTCGTTCGAACGAATTGACCAATTCACTTAAACGAATCTCTATTTGATGGAACAAATTTGAGGTTAAATATTTTTTAGAGAATCTTCAAAATATCAGTCGAACAAACCAACCCATTTGTTTGATCGAATCAACTGAAATTGCACATTTTAATTAAATCATCCCATAAATTTAAAAACTATCATTGGGGTTCTACATTTTTAATTATGTCAAGGTCCCTACATTTACGACTTTAAAACTCAGTTTTAACTATTTTTAATCCTCAAAACAATTATGAAGTCGTGATGTCACGTCAATTATTTATGAGATGAACACAATTACCTACAAAGTGAAAATGAGAAATTACTATATTACCTTTGAAACTTAGACACGAAGCTCACAAAGATACTAAAAACTCTCGTATTGTAGAATATTAGATATACAACACCTTATTCAATATGAAATGAAGGAAGGGAATACCACCTGATGATCATATCATAAAGATGAACAATATCATCGGGCAACTAAATGCTTAGAGCATCCTTATGACTGATTGTCTTAAAGTGAATCTAATTCTTCAATCCCTTTTATATAATTATAAAAATTTTATAATTAATTATAATTTGAATAGAATTGAGCATACTCTTCTCAATTTGCTTAATAAACTTCAAGAATATTATAGATAGAACAATAAAAAAAAAGATATGAAGACGTCCTATGGCCATCACTAGTAGGACTAGTAAAAGACCACAATGCCTATCTCAACGTCCAAAGGTTGGACCTAAGAAAAAGAAAGCCAAGAAGGCTTTACCTCTCAAAATATCCAAGAAGAAATCTAAAGGAAAGTGTTTCCATTATAGAGTTGAGGAATATTGAAAGAACAACTATTCACTTGATGATAATGAGCCTCTTCATATATATATATATATATATATATTTGTTATTCTTATATTTAATATCTACTTATGAAATGATCATGCTTATGTTTCTACTTTTCTCTGTCGACACCAAACTTAGTAAGGCTTTATGCTTTTTTAAGCTATTTCTTAAGTAAATCAGGCCTCTTACAACCATATTTTCGTAAATCAATTTTTGATTTATTATTTCTATCTATCTATAGTAAACCCTAGCCATAAAAACATATCAAATCTAATATTTAAACGTAAATCGAAGTTTAGAAACTTAACCAAAGCTCGAATGTAACTCAGAAAACTAAGTTTCTTGTCGGCTGTGTGAAACTTAACTGTAGGGACTTCTCAGATCGAAAGAACATCAATCAATATAGGAAGTTCAACCGACATTATTTTTAACTGCATGGATTCAAAGAATCTTGTGTATACCCCTTGAAAACAGTGTAATTACTGATAACTATAGGTGATAGACCATATAAAAAAACTTTAATAGTAACTCTTCAAGTTGTAGATCTCAAAATACCATACTCCATGATCTTAGGAAGACCCTTCCTTAGATTTATAAAAGTACTAGAGAGTGTTAATTATCTGAAGCTTAAATTTTGAGCAGGAGATGGAGTTGAAATTGTGAAAAGAAGCCAGAAAGAGGCTCGATCATATTTTGTCATTGTGTCAAGGAACTCCTACTACATCCACAAACATCCACTGAAAGAGATGTCAATAGAACAAGAACAAGACGTTCAATAAGAAAAAATGTTGTAGAATCTAGATGAAAAATCTAGACAATAATATAAATTATCATTTGCTGAGCCAGTAGAGGAAATGATAATAGTAACATTAGATGACATGCAACCCAAAAGAGTAATGAAGATTGGGTTAAACCTGACCCTCAAGCAAAAAACGTCATTAACTGAAGTGCTCGGGCAGAATTCCGATGTATTTGCCTAGTCATATGATGACATGCCAGGAATTAACACTCGAGTCATTTCTCATTGCCTGATCGTGTATCCAAAATTCAAACTCATGGCCTAGAAAAGGAGAATGTTCAATGTTGAGCGAAAAAAGCTATTAAAACAGAAGTAGACAAACTCTTAAAAGTCGAATTTATCCAAGAAGTCCATTACCTCGAGTGGATTGTTAACTTGATAATGGTGAAGAAAGCCAACAAAAATAGAGGATGTGTATGGACTTTATTGATCTCAATAAGACTTGCCCAAAAGATAGCTTTCTATTATCGAAAATAGATCAGCTGGTGGATTCCATAACAAGACATGAGCTTTTAAGTTTTATGGATACTTTCTCGGGATATAATCAGATCAAGATGTATGAGCCTGACTAGGATAAGACTATTTTTATCATTGATCAAGATTTGTACTGTTATAAGGTTATGTCTTTTGGTTCGAAGAATGTTAGAGCAATATTTCAAAGACTGGTTAATAGGGTTTTCAAACCTCTAATTGGGTCAACAATAGAGGTGTATATAGTTAACATGATTACAAAGTCTGTGAAGGCCTCTAACCATGCCAAGCATCTGGAAGAGACTTTCTCTTACATAAAGAAGTATAATATAAAATTAAATCTCGAGAAATATTTGCTTGGAGTCGACACTGGAAAATTCCTTGATTATATTGTTAGCGAATGAGGAATTGAAGCTAACTCTCAAAAGGTGAAAGCTATCATGGAATTAAAGCCTCCGACTACGATGAAAGAACTACATAGCATGACAAGGAAGTTGGCTGTCTTAAGTAGATTTATTTCAAAAATTACAGATAAATGTTTTCTTTTCTTTCAGGTGATGAGAAAAGGGAAGAAAAGGGAGTGGGACTAGAATTGTGAACAAAATTTCAGAGAACTAAAAGAGTAGTTAGATCAGGTTTCATAATTTATTAATCCTAAGAAGGGGAATATTTTGCAGTTATATTTAACTATCAGCGATCACTCAGTAAGCTCTATTCTAGTTAAACAAGACACTAAAAAGGTGTAGAGGCTTTTCTATTATACAAGCAAGCTTTGCTAGATGTCGAGACGAGATACACTCCAGCAGAAAAGTTTTCTCTCTCATTTATTACCGTTGCCAGAAAGCTACGTCCTTACTTTCAAGCGCTTCAAATAGTTATGATGATTAATCAACCCCTAAGGTAAATCCTCCACAAACCATACTTGTTTGGGCAATTGGTGAAATGACCGATCAAACTCGGTGAGTATGATATAGATTATAAGCCTCGAAAGGCCAGTAATGGATAAACATTGGTAGATTTTGTTGTAGAAAGGACAATAATAAAATAATTGACAGTATTATATATCTCAAAATCTAACCACACCTGAGATAAGACCTATATTTTTGATCCCAACGCCTTAAAAGAATTTTGGCAACTATACATAGATGGCGCTTCTAATATCCAAGGAGGTAAAGTTAGTGTAATTCTAAGAAGACCTAGAGGAGAAGAGGTCATATATTCTTTAAAGTTTGATTTCAACGTGACCAATAATGAGACTGAGTATGAAGTTTTAATAGTTCAAATCAAGTTGGCTAATGATTTAAGAACCTCGACCTTAAATATAAATAGTGATTCTTAGCTGATAACCAATCAGATCAATGGACAATTTTAGACTTGAAAAGATAATATGTAGGCTTACTTAAGCCAAACTAGAAAGCTCTTGAAGGCATTTCAAGATGTTATAGTGAAGCAGCTCTTCAGAATCGAGAACTTCAGAGCTAATGCTCTAGTAAAACTAACCTCAACGTTCAAGGGAAAAGTTCTAGCTTCAATGCCAATCGAGGTCCCACGCAGTGAAGTGTGGATTTGAAGAGTGATCATGTGGTTACAATGCAAGAAATTCCTGATCTGAGGTGGATAAGAGAGCTTAAATCCTACATTCAGTATGGAGAATTATCAGTAGACAAGAATGAGACAAGGAAGATAAAAAATAGATCGTCTAGATACACTGTTATTGATAATGCATTAGATAAACGTGGCTTTAGTTTATCATATTTAAAATACTTGAGACCAAATGAGGCAAAGAAAGTTCTAGAAGAAATCAATTATAGGATCTGCAGAAGCCATGAAGGTGGCTATTCTCTCATATATAAAATCCTTCAATAAGGGTATTGTTAACCTACAATTTTGCAAGATACTTCTCAGATAGTTAACTATTGACATGAATGTCAGATCTACGATGATATTCTAAGACAACCATTAGAAAAAGTCTCTTGCCTTTCTAATTCTTGGTCCTTTTCTCAATGGGGTCTAGACTTAATCGGATCACTACCTGCTATCCGAGCCAACACCAAGTACATAATAGTGGCGATTGATTGTTTCATAAGATGGGTGAAAGCTGAGCCTCTGTCCAGTATAATTGAGAAGAAGATGATAGCCTTTGTAAAGCAGAACATGATATACTGCTTTGGGGTGTTGCAAATCTTGGTGGTTGATAATAGAAAATAGTTTGACAATGCCAAGTTTCAAGAGTTTTGCTTGGATTTCAATATAGACCTGAGATTTGTGACCACAGTCCATCCTCAAGCTAATAAACAAGTGAAAGCTACCAACAAGATAGTCAAGAAAGCCTTGAAGAAGAATATCAGCGAACATAAGGAGCCTGGATTGACAAGCTATTGCTCTGCGCTTACAGAATCACCCTAGAGTTACTACGGGGAAGTCTTCATTTCTTTTAGCTTTTAGATGTGAATCCCAATTAAAGTTGATATCTTAACTTTTTGAGTACAAGACTATAATAAAGAGAGAAATGAATCCAGTCGACGGTTAGACTTAGATCTATTAAAGAAAAATTAGACAAAGCTACAATAAGAATGACAGTCTACTAGCAAAAGGTGGCTTGATACTACAACCAAAAAATCAGACATTAAATCTTTCAGAGAGAAGACTTAGTTCTCAGACTAGTAACTCTCAATATAAAACTTCTTGGTGAAAGGGTATTCGGTGCCAACTAAGAAGGACCATATAAGATCACTCATGTTCTCATACTTTGAGTCTATAAATTGAAAACCCTGAGTGGGGTACGAGTCAAAAAGCCCTGAAATACTGAGAAATTAAAGTTTTATTACCCCTGATTTGATATTTGACGTCATACACATATACTCTTTAAAAAAATCAGACCCTATCATTCATAAAAGTACTCTATAAGTATTCAATTTATATGCTCTCAACTGTTGAACATTCCCATCTTCTGTAGAAGCTACTTGTGGATACCTAAAGCTACTTGTGGATTCTTGAAACTACTTGTGGATTATATAAGACGCTACTTATGTATTATATAAGAAGCTACTTATGGATTATACGAGAAGCGACTTGTGGATTATACGAAAAACTACTTGTGGATTTTAAAAGCTACTTGAAGATTCTTGAAGCTACTTATAGATTATACAAAAAGTTACTTGTGTATTCTAAAAACTACTTGTGGATTCTTGAAATTACTTATGGATTATACAAAAAGCTACTTATGGATTCTTGAAACTACTTGTGGATTATACGAGAAGCTATTTATGATAATGCAAAAAGCTACTTGTAGATTCTTTAAGTTACTTGTGAATAATGCAAAAAGCTACTTGTGGATAATACAAAAAGCTATTTGTGGATTCTTGAAGCTAAATGTGGATAATGCAAAAAGCTACTTATGAATACCACTTGTTAAAAATATTTTGTTTATTGCCTGGAATACCTTATCTCTAACCCAAGACCTATGATAATTGTGGTCTGTTTTAAGTTTTTGTTATTCTTAAAAATAGGCCAACAATAAAAATAGGTCAACAATCAGATAAGTTAATTATTTCTTATATGTTTTAAAGGTAATTTACGTTTACAATTAATGAGGTCAGTGAAAATTATTACGGTAACTCTGTTTATGCATCAGGTATTTGCCTTTTATCTCAGTTAACTACTCTGAAATTATCTGACCTAACTTCTACATTTAGTGAAATATTTTTTAAGTATTTTATCTTAGCTAACTACTGTGCTGTCAATTTATCTTAAGATGACCTCTACATTTGATGAAATATTTTTTGAATATCTGATTTCAGTCAGGTATTCTGATTTAAGTTATATGCTTGAATAACTTCCGTTACCTAATCCATTTTGAGTTCGTACATGTGTAAACAGGTTCTTTCTCAGAAGATATTTATCTAAGAATAAAAGAACAGATGCACAAATGGAAGCTCAACATTGAAAGAAGAATATTCTATTATAATCTGCTCATTCTACAATAATAATAAAAAGGGAAAAAGATTACAAAGAGCAAAATGTTTCTACTTGTGTTATCTCCTCTTTATTCTCTGGAGACTTAGGCCTCTGATCACTGGAAAGTGCTACGAACTGATTAGTTGGAGGCTCATTTTAGACGTTCAGAGGGTCAGCATCAGAGGTCTTGATAGTAAAGTCGGTAGCAAAGGCTTCTTTTGTCGTGGTAGTGGTTGTGTCCCCGAAGTCAAGCATTTCTCTCCCAAGTGCCTTGTATAGCCAATCAAGGTCGAGATCAAAGTATCGAGACTTGAAAGTCTAGTACGTTAAATCAATGGCCTCATTTATTTTGGCATCAGTAATGACATTAGCTACATCGATGGCTTCTTGTGCCATTTTGAAGTCCCCAACTGCTCTTTTCTTTATAATTTCTAGCTTAGACTTTTTTTGTGACAACTAAGACCTCAGATTTGCATTTTCATTGCCCAAGTTGGTCTATTTTGACTTTGAGACAGCTACTTAGATTTTTAGGCCCTCCTTCTTCTTTGCCATCTCTGATTCCTTCGCCTTGATTTTTGTTCTCTCCATTGTTAGAACAGCCTCTACCTCTTTAGCTCTTTTCTAATGCATGCATTCTGGTCTTCCAGTTTCTTGAGCCCCCTCGATTTCTCCTTTCAAGCTGAATAGCCTACATCAAAACAAGTAATTAGAATACTACAAAAGGAAAATCTTCAAAAGGCTAAATAAAGTACTTACCCATAGCCCCCATCGATACATGAACTTGATGGCTTCTTTATCTTCCCAAAACTTAAGTTTTTAAGAGACACTGAGAGAAATATGTTTCCCAGTATTACTCACTAACCCCAAAAGATGAGAATAATTTTGCCTCTTCTCTTTGTTGATGTCTTCTAGGCAAAGCACAAGAACATCCTCTGATTGAAAGAAGATATCCTTTGTTATGGACTTTGGTACAATAGTTTTCTTCTTTTTAGGGTCTTTCTCTATTAGTGGGGCCTCAGTCATCACTCTTTTCCCCTTGTCTTTTATGACTAAGGGGCAGGTCTCAGAATTAGAATCCGAGAGAAGCTGTGGGCTCTGCTGCCTCTTGAGAACAAGACCTTCTCTTGTTACCATTGTTTGTTTGTTTTTATCTTGAGATAGCTTGACGGAGGTCTCGGGTTTTTTCTTCCCCGTTAACTTGCTCAGGGCAGCAAGAGAATTTGTAGATGGTTTCTTTGATACCATTACTCTTAAAGAAAGAATAAGTAAAATGGTCAGCAATGTATACATATACACATATAAGAACCATAATGTAATACATGAAAAGAAAGTAAACAGTTACTTTGGGCGTAGTTCATTTTTTGAAGATTTATAAATTCTTTACTTGAGCCAGTTTTGACTAAACCTGAGGCAAAAAGGCTCATGTCAGATAGTAGGACCCTTTGATCTTATGTCTAAGACCTTGTCATTTTAATAATTTTTAAGCTGCGTATGCTTATCATCAGCTTTTCCCATACGATGGCCTCATTAAAAGCTCTCGGAATAGGGATATCAGATTCTGAGTTCTAATTATCACTTATTTTTTCAGTCCTTAATATAGGTGGGATTCCCTTTTATTGGGTTTGATTTTCGAGGTCTCACCTGAAGTTAGTACCATCCAGGGTTCTTCTCAGGGTTTTTATCACACCCCAACCCGAGGGGCCCACCTTTGACAGACGCCACAGATTCCTAATAAGCATTCCTTAGGTCCAGAACGCTTACTAAGAACCTGTAAGGTTGAAATCAT
>JAVXUL010127832.1:0-16092 GCA_035590515.1 Trichilia minutiflora | reverse complement strand
TCTTTTATTAATAAATATAAGGTTTATACAAGATCAAAAGCCCTGAAACCGACAACACGAATGGTTTCTAGGGTATACACACTAACATGCTCTCCCTCTCCCTCTCTCATGTTCTCTCCTCTGCTCCTCATGCCCATCACCGACATTGTTGCAATCTTTGATTTCTCTTTATTTTTCAGTTAGATTCTCTGTCCTAAACTCCCTATCGGCTTCAATTTATCGCAAGAAGTAAAGAAATTACGAAGTGAGAGTTAAGGTTTTGAGGTTCCGTTTAGAGCTTTTTGATTTCTAGGCGAAATTGAAGTAAACTAAAGGTATTACGAGGTTAATGGCATCATTTCTAACCCGTTTATACCTTTTATTTCTATTTTATCAATTTTTGAGTTTATGAGTTTTACTGTTCATCAGTGGAGTTTTTGCTAGATTTATCACACGAATTTAAGCTATTACGTGTTAAATAGGTATTAGAGAAGTTGGGTAAATCATTAGGAAGATAAAAACATGAATTCGGAATAATATGGATAAAATGAAACAGTGTTGGATTACTGTTCTAATGAATGGATGGGGTTCACTCGTTGAACTTGTGAAATTGAATCGAAATGTGTTAGTTTAACTCAAATGTTGGTTCGTAATAATGAAAATTAGATAATCGATAGAACAACAATGATTTTACCCTTTTTCGTGTCTAAACTGACTTTAGAAAAATTCGATTAGAATGCATTCCACACATACGACTCTCATTTGTAGCTTAGAAATGTGTTTTAATATTATTTTGATATGATTTTTGACATATGTGTTTAGGTGATGATACACGAGTGAGGGACCTGCGTGAAATACCAAGAAACAAGAAAAATTAGAGAGTTTATACCCTCGCTAGATTGTGAGTGAACAAGTTTTTATTTTTATTGTTTAAATACAACATTTGCATATTCTTATTTGTTTGTAAATTTTATAAAATTAATTTTATGTGTTTCATGCTTTTGTTTTATATATTCGTTTATGCATATGTATATAGTTTGAAATGGAATGAATTTATGTTGAGAAAGGGCCAGGTAGCTAGATTTGATTTATGCGTAATGCATATTTTGATACTTATACTTATGCTTTCTTGTGGATTTATTAGATTTGTATAATACGTGGATATTGATTTCATATTGGTGATAACGACCATGAGGCTGGGTTTGTTTACTATAACTATAGATTGGTAGCCTAGGATGACTTGGAAGAGAGGCCGTTTAGGTGAGTGGAGGCTTCACGGGTGGGGATAGTGTATGGTGATATATTATGGAGTTGTCGAGATAGATTCGACCACTTGTAAATCTCGTCGGGTTAGTCACGGAGTCATCACGTGGCTACTTGAGCCAACGTCAGTGGTGGATATATTTTTTTAACTAAACCATACATTGTTTTTATTCCTTGCATTCTTAAATAAACTTTTATATAATAGCATTGTTTTCACCAATATACAAAATCCACTGACGGTCTCGGGATTGCCTAGGGCTAGGGTAATTGTCAGGAAAGGGAGCTAGCCCAATAACTTTAAATACATTTTATGTTTTCAAACTAAATTTAATATTTCAAATTAAATCATTTTTAGAATGATTTCCAACTAATGGTTTTGGTATTTAGAAGAAAGTTTTGTCCTCAAATTTGTATATTAAGTAGTATTTATGTATTAGTATATTTATTTCACTCACTAAGTATACTCCCGTATATTCACTCCTCTCATCTTCGAGTTTTCAGATTTAGAAGCTAGTTGAGCGCGTCTCGTTGGTGGTGATCTTTCCCAAATTAGAGTGTATCAGGTATACACATAATTCGACTCACCTAACTCAGATTTGGTCCATTAGATGTGTATATTTTTTTTCTGGAAACCACTTTGTTATTTATTTATTTTCTATGGACTGTAAATAGATTTGTAAATCATCGAAATTTATGTTTTCATTTATTTGATTTTGTAATTGAATACTTTTATGAATGATTTATGAAATGTTTGGGATATATAGAAGTGTTTGTAGCTTGTTTGATATATTTTAAGAAGTTTAGGTGTTAGGATGGAAATAATTGGACGTGTTTTTCATGTTTGTTTTTGAAACAAGACTTTTAAAAGCCTTATAGGCTCTCAAGATGTATTCGGGAGTTATTAAGTACATATTGAGAGTCTATGGCTATTGTCACTGGTGGGATCCACGTTTTAGGGCGTGATAATTTTATTTGTCACACCCCAACCCGTGGATCCCACACGTGACAACCGCCACAGGCTTCCAGGGTGTATCCAGTTACACAGAATACAACCTGTTGGTCTGTAAAGCATTTATAAACCTGTTTCAAAACCATTGTATACCACACTTCTAACACAAATCCATCCAACCACCCAAACTGCAATTTATTTCAAACAATCCATAAACAATTCAAAACTTATATAAATCCATCATACAAAGTATTTATCAAAAATATGTTTACAATCCGTAAGGAAATAAATAATTTGCTACATCTTTTTTAAAAATACATATCCAGTGGACTAATGCAAATCTAAGTGAGTCGATCACAGAACTATACCTGATAGTTCCAAAGTCTGAAAAAATCACCATCACCTGACGATTTCCTAACCTGCAACTGGAGAGTGAGGAGGAATGAGTATACGGGAATATACTCAGTGAGTGAACTAAAATCACATATAATCAAGTTTTGTATAACCCATAAGTATGAAAACCTATCTCAAGTCCAATATAAAACAATTAAAATTTCAAAGAAATTCCTTTTAGTCTAAAATCTCAAAACACAAGTTATAAATGTAATTGGGCTGGCTTCCCTTCCCGGCGACTACCCTGGTCGAGGGTATCCCGAGACCGTTAGTGGGTTTTATATGCAATCAAAACATACTATTTTATAAAATTAGATTTAAATACAAGCAAATATAACATACTGGGTTTTTAGAAAACATACCCACCACTAACGTTCGCCATGGATTAGTCACGTGGTGACATCGTGCTAATCCAAATCTGAGACTCATAGGTGATTAACCCATCCACTCATAACAATAATAACACCATACTAATCTCGCACCTATGAAGTCTCCATACTCACCTAGGCGACCTCTATCTACTCAAGCCGACCCTAAGCTACAACCAGTAGCTACTGTGAACAACAGACCCTCATGGTCAACATCATCATAAATATCACAATCAGGCCTAAAGGCCATATCATCAACACATATCAAATAAAGCCAGCTCGATGGACGTCAACATCAATAAGTATAAAATCCTGGCCCACTGACCATATCATTAATATAAATATATATAAAACTCGGCTCATCGATCGTATCAATGTAGTAAAATCATTATCAAAACATAATATATCCAAAAAGTCGCCCATGGCCATTATCCATGCAAAACATATACATATTCCACATATACCAAAATAAGAAAACATAAAAGTAGTCAACTCACAGAATAGAGAGGGTACACACTCCCTAGTTCCCCTCGTTTCTCGGTATGCCATACAGATATCTCGCTCGCGTATCATCGTCTAAACATAAGCATTCAAGTATATATCAATATACATTCTAAAACACGCACGTGACTCGAATAACGTGCAATGCATGCTAATTTGAGTTTTCCTAAAATCGATTAAAACCCCCCGTTACATGTCTATTTACCTAACCTCTTCTACCACGAACCCACATTATAGCTATACAAGCGTAATTCAGCCCGATTTCGTAATTTGAACCTACAGACCCTACACACCCGTCAGAACAGTAACTCTGGTTACTGTTCACATTAACCCAATTTCTCAAAAATCATATTTCTAACTTCCTATGATTCTCTCGACCTTAATACAACTTAAATAACATGAAAAATCTAAGCACATGCGATCAATCTAGTCGAAAATCCTATGGATGAACAGTAAAACCCATACGAATTAAAGTTCATAAAATGAGAAACAAAATATGCAGACAAGTTAGAAATGTTGCTAGAACCTCGTGGTATAGTCGGTTTTCGTCGATTTCGCTCGAAAATCAGAAAACCCCAAATTCTTCGAAGGAAACCCTAGATGCTCTTTTTGTTCTCCGTACTTCTATCGCCAAATCGATGCTCCCGGGTAGTTAGATGCGACAAATACCATCGAAAGGCGAAGAAAAATTGAAAATGTGTCAAGAATCCGAAAGACGACTAAGAGGGACAGAGGAGAGAATGAACGTGAGGGAGAGGAGGGAAAAAAAGAAGAAAATTGTGAAAATCTGAGCTTTGACCCCCTATTTATAGAAAAAGGGTGAAATTATCATTTTGTCCTTAAGTTTTCTTAAGGGAGAAGCTTTCAGAAGAGGTAAAATTGTCAATTCACGCTGATTCGATCGAACGAATCGAAGTTCGTTCGAACGAATTACCCCTTTCGATCGAATGAATCCCTGGTTCATTCGAACGAATCCTTCGATGTCTACAGAAGTCAGAGAGCTTCCAAATTGCTGGTCGAATGAATCCTCATTTGTTTGAACAAACCAACACTTTGGTCGAACGAATGGCTCCTTCGGTCGAATGAACTCTAATTTGGTCGAACGAATCCCCCTATTCGTTTGAACGAATCTGAAGCCATAAATTTTTCAAAGAGTCCTCAAAATTTCGATCGAATGAATCATCCATTCGGTCGATTGAACCCGCCAAAAATTAAAATCTCACTTAATACTTCCCAAATTTAAAAAATATTATTGGAGTCCCACTCAAAATAAACCTTACTTTTAATTACGTTGAGGTCCCTGTGTTTACGACCCCAAAACTCTATCTTAACCAATCAAATCTAAGTTATGAAAGCCTGTTCACACACACACGGGATATGAGATGGATGCAAAAGTATGAATAGTAAAAATATAAAATGATCGTTATACCCTTGAGATCTAAGCACGGAGCTCACATTGGATGAAATGGATAGAGTTTGAGAAAAATAGCATTAAAATCTTAACTGTACATCCAAGTTTCAAATGTAAATTCTAATAATTGATAAATCTAATTGATGATCTATTTATTCTTACTGAAAGAGGATAAAAATATTAGCGTTTAAAAAAACGAAAGTAAAATCAAACATCGAACAAGGGAGAAAACAACATCGAAACAGAAGTGATCGAAAGTTGAAAAAAAATAAGGGACAGAATACTTAAGAATTTCAGTAGAGCAAATAAGGGTTTTTGGTCAACTAAAAATGTCAACAATTAGATTTCGAGGTTGGTAAAAGCCAATTTTGCTCTTTTTAAAAGTTTTTTTTTTGCTTTATACACTTTAAGTATATTTTGATAATTTTACCCCGTATTATAAATAGAGGCCAATACCCTTCTCCCCTTATTCTTTTTCTTTCCCTCTCACGTTCTTCTATTTTCTCTCTACTCTCTCTATCATATCTTTCCCAAATTCTCTCTATTATCCAGTTTAAATTGAGGTTTCTTGTTACTAATTAAAGTGATAACATTCCCCCATCCATATACATATTTTATTTTGAAGATTTGATAGAGGGCTCGATCGAAAAAGTGAAAAAAGAGGCTAGGGTTTACTATTTATCAAATTAAAAATTTATAAAATTGAAGCCATTAAAGCATTTTAAGGTTAAATTAAACCTTAGATAAGACTCTAACCTTAGTTTAATCAATATTTTGGTGAATTGAATTTGTAGTTATTGTTCACAACTATTACTATTCATAATAATGATTTAAGAAATATACTGAAATAAATAAAATTAGTCATATACAAGTTAGAATTTATGATATGAATATAAAAATATGGTTAGTTAAGTCAAATTGTGAGTAAACCCATTAAAATAGAAAATTAAAGATCGAATTTAGTTTGGGTTATTGGTTATATTAAATTTTGACTTAATTATCACTAACATGCGAATTATGAGATGACCATGGAACTTCAATACTAGAAATCAAATAAATGGTTAAAAAACTTTGTTAACATTTTATATGGTCATTAATTTGGATAATAAGGAATATTCGAGTTAGAAAACATGATTTGCATATGCATTATTCATTTTATAGTATGGTTATAATATTAAAAAATATTATTAAACCTTATTTATGTATGTATATAGCACGAAAGTTTAAAGGGAGAAATTTCGTTACGAAAAGACCATCGAGAAATTGATTCTCCGTCTTATAGTGTGAGTGAATATTATTCTACCTTTTTACTTGTTTATAAACTACTGATAAAAGAAGAAACTTATATTTTTATGTTTTAAGGAATTAGATATTATTTTATGATTATGTTGAGGAGGTGATAGATTTTTATCAATTGTGTAGAAATCAGAAGGATCCCTTATTTGTGATAAATTCTTATGATGACAATTTTAAGATGATTATAATATATTTGTTTATATATGTGGTTGTGTTATGTTTTGCATATATTATAATTTAGGCCAAGTGGTTGAGTGTGAGATTTGTTTATCTTTTTGATAAAGATGGTTTTATTGATGATTTTTCTTCCTAGATTTATTGATTTGGCCTTGCATTTTATGATTTTATTAGTTTGGTCTTGTGTGCCACTTATATACAGATTTTAGGTCATATAGGCTGTGCGATTTATTTTTAGAATGTGAAAATCGACCATGCAACTTGAAATAAAGAAGGTGAGATCCAATAAACCAAGAGATATTGTGAGACCCTGTATTTTCAAGTAAGGATATTTTTGTCTTTTTATAAATATACGCTTGAGTTCTGTATAGTTTGATGGCATTTTGATGGTTGAAATGAGGTTTTGAATGAATTAGATAGAGTAAGAAATGGGAATGGAGATTGAAAAGTGATCGGGAGTTCGATTATTGTAGGAAGTAGAGGTAGGGAGCATTCGATCGAACGAATGCTTGGATTCATTCAAACGAATACATTCGGTTGAATGAAGAAGAGATTCGTTTGATTGAATTTGAGGATCAAAAATTTCAGGGAGTTAGGCAATTTTTTGATCGATGAATCCGAGGTTCGATCGAACGAATTGGTATTTGGCTGCACGAATGGTTGATTCAATCGAACGAAATTATGGCTAAGATTTTTCAAGGAGTCATTGAAGATTTCGATCGAATGAAGTGTATCATTTGTTCGAACGAACTCAACTTCGGTCGAATGAATTGGTCGATTATCGAATCACTTGAAAATCTAGTAAAATGACTGAGATTGGCCCTTCTAGAATTTTCTTCCTTTACAAAACTCAAGGGCATTTTAATAATTTTATACTCATATTATAAATATGACCAAATAGTGGAAGGGAGTCATTTTTTTCTCTCTTTTCTCTCCCGTTCTCTCGTTTCTCTCTTCTCCCTCTCTACGAATTTCTTCCCTTTGATTTCTTGCTTTTCAATCGATCAAACAACGTTTTCTCCCTAAAATCCATCACTCTACCATCTTGTCTACATTTTACAAATCCCGTTTCGTTGTTTTGGCCAAGAATGCAAAGGAGAGAAATTTGGGTTTAGAGTCTAGCTCGAGTTCCTGAGTAATTGACGCTACATTTGATGACTACAAGTTCCTATCAACTCGTTGGTAAGCTTATTCTCTCTTTTAAGTTGTAGATTTTCATTTAGAATGGTTTTATAATTTTGGGTACTATTCATCCTTATGTGATTCAGTTTTTATTTTGCGAGTTTTTGAGTTGTAATATGTTAGTTAGGATGTAGAGTGTATGGGTATATAATTTAGTAGCTAGAAAACTTGAGTTCAAAAAATTTTACTTTGTAGTAAATAGTAACACTTGTTGTAACGTTTGAAATCCATTTGTCATGGGTTGGTTCTAGTAAATAAGGTCATTTGGGATTATTTAGGTTATAGATTGGTAGAGTAACAGAGTTAAATTGACTGACCGAACGGAGGACATAGAAGAGTTATAGTTATGTGAGGCCGGTTATAGGATAATTGCATTAAGGGTTAGTTATGTGCGTGTCAAATGAATTTGAGTAGTCATACATGTTCTAATAGAACTCTTATATATGTGTATAGGCTCCGATCAGGAATCCGACTCAAGTGAAAAACTTTAGGGAGTGCATAGCCTCCCTAACCTGTGAGTGGAACCCGTTATATTTTCTCTTATTTTAAATGCTTTATAATCTTAAATAGTTTTTACAATATTGATGAGAAAATATTTATCAGTATTGGGTAGGATTTAAATGAAACTTCATATGTTTTTTAGATATGTTTTTACAATTTATAAAAGTCTGATATGCAAACAGTATGTGTTTTATATATGAGTGATGATTGATGGCCAATTTATAAAATGTTTTACTTTGATGATGCTTATATTGATATTGAATTTATATGGACTGAGTACGATGATTTTATATGATGATATAGTCAGTGAGCCATGTTTTATGATTTGTGAATGATGATAGGCCAGTGCGCCAGATTTTTATAAATATCTTGTCTATTGGTGATAACAGCCATAAGAGCCGGGTTATTTACTGTAACTACAGGGTGATAACCTGAGGGAGAGTTCACTAGAATGTGGACCCTTAGGTGAGTGTTATATGTGGTAGCTTAGGGACGGCCTAGGAGAGAGGTCGCCTAGGTAAGTGGAGACTGCACAAGTGGAACTATTATATGATGATTAAGATGATGTGATGGAGATATAATTTGACCACCTGTGAATCTTGTGGAGTTAATCACAGACATCACCCCATGGCTGCTTGAGGTGAACGTTAGTGGAGGGCATATTTTTTCAAAAAATCATGCATATCTTATTTCTTGCATTTTAAATTTATTTTTTTTATAAAATAGCATCTTTTTTCCGGCATACAAAAACCCACTGACGGCTCGGGGATGCGCCTGATTAGTGTAGATCATGGGAAGGCAACCATGCCCAATATTTTTCCCCAAGTTTGATAAGTATTGTTTTGGAAGCGAAAAGATATTTTAAACTTGTTCTTTCTATTCTTTTAAGATATACTGTTTGGTAAAGGTTATGCCTCTTGTTATACTTATTTATGATTGTTGTTATATTTTTATATATTCCCTCACCGAGTATACGTTAGTATGCTCACCCTTTTACTACTACTCACAGGCAAGTACAGAGAGCATGTGGTAGGTGGTGATTGCATCGAAAGTGGATATTTCATTTATCGACTCTATACTCGACTCAGACTCATCATTTGAGTCCACTGGGAGAGTCTTATATTATTCATAGTTTTCTTGGTTTTGCTTTATTTCCAGGAACCGGTTATTTGATAAAATTTATGATATTAAGTCTTGTAATAAAATAATATTATTATTTTGTGATTTGAAAAGTTTTTAAGAATTGAATGTAATATTCTTGATATATTGATACATGATTTTATTATGATAGATTTGATTAGTTAATATTTTAGAAGTGCTTGGATTGTTTTTGATTGAAAAGTAGTTTGGAAGTTTAGAAGAAAAATATTAGAAGTGTTTTATGCGTGTTTGATTTAAATTTTTAGCCTTACAGGTTCTTAGTAAATGTTCTGAACCTAAGGAATGCTTATTAGGAATTTATGACGATTGTCATGTATCAGACCCACGGGTTAGGGCATGACAACACATTAATTCATACTCTCTTGAATAAGTCCCTTCTTCAATAATTATTCTACCTTCTCCTTTAGTATCCCACTCTTCTTAGGATTCTTATGATAATAGGGTAGATTTGGTAAACTTGCTCCTAGTATCAAATCTATGTGATGTTGGGTGTTTTTATTGGTGGCAAACCATTCAATAGGTCCTCCAGTGTAATCTTTTTGAACTCAGCTAACAAAGATTTAACTAACTCAAGAACTTCTATCTCCACTTCTTGAGAATGATCTTTTACAACCATCAATTGAATCTCCTTGATTTCATTTAACTCATGTTAAAACTCCTTGCTCGATGAAGTGACCGTCAAGAAAGTTTTGTCCTCAACTTCAACGACCTTGAATTTTGTCTTTTTAGTCAATAGTACCAAGGTATAATGAACACCCCCACATTACAATTAATATACATTATCTGTCCCAATTACTTGACATTAATATCAAATTGCCAAAGTCTTTCAAGTACAAGCATCCATGCCAACAACATTATTATACACTTCGTTTTGATACCTCTCGATAGAAAATGGTACTTTGCATCTCTTTGTGACTCTAATATCTCCATCAAATTTAATCCACCCAAATGTGTATGGTTTTGGATGCTTCTCTACCTCTAAATTCAATCTCTTAACCGCCTCTCACCTAATGATATTTCTTGGCTTCCATTATCAATGATGATATTAAAGATTTGGATTTGAACTCGATATTTTGTACAGAATAGCTTAAGTTATTGATTTATCTCTTCTCACTTTGGTGCTAGCATCATCTGTCGCACTATATAAGCTTATCCATGCTCTTTTTTCTCATATCTACCATCATCGTCATTATTGTCGGACTCACACAATACCTCCTCTAAGTTATCTTTCTTACCTTACTCCACTAAGTTCATATTTTATCTTAAAGGACACTCGTGAAATATATTCCCTAATTGGTTGCACTTAAAGTATTTCTATAGAGAAGGTTTAGCATAAGGGCTTTATGTTTTAGGTGCAGACGACTCATTAACAACTCTGTTCCTAGTAGCTTTCTCTGTATTCCATGCCTCATTCACCATTTTTTTACCAACTACCATTTCATCTCCTTTTTCTACTATAGCCTTACCCCTCTCTTTCGAAACCTTGTTCAAGGTTTTCTCAAAATAAGTGTTAGAAAAACTTCTTCGAAAATCGAAAATCTTATTACCCCTTTCTCTTATAATAGTTTTGGCTTTCAATGTTGAATTCCTAGCCTCTATTACATTTCTAACCATTTGGACTTCGATTCGATCCCTTATCCCCGATTTCAATCCCTCTAAACACCTAGTAACTTGTTGTCCCTCCGATTCATTCAATTCATTCCTCTCTACTAACCTTAAAAACTCTGATGTATAATCATGCACAAATTTCGATCCCTAGCTACACTTTTGATACTGTATGAATAAGTATTATTCATAATCATCCGGTAAAAATCTAGCCCTCACCAATTATCTCATATGATACCACGTGTCAATTGGTATTCTACCCTCTTTAAGCCTAGAGTCTTGTAATTTATCCCACCAAGCAGTTACCCCACCTTTCACTATATAGGCTATCAATTTAACCCTACGCTCTTCTGGAATATTCATATAATCAAGGAACCCGTTTACTTCTTATAACCAATCTAAAAATCCCTCAATATCTAAACAACTATCAAAAGTAGATAAGCCTACTTTTAGACAATGTTCCTCTGTCTTCCAATTAGTGGCACGATAATCTTCAATTCTTCCACCAAATCCTCTGCATCCACGACTTCTAACATTCCTCGGAGGTCCTTGATTATCCACACATTAGACATATCCTCCATCTTTGTCTTCTGAATCAATATAGTAGGTCAAAAGCCTACGAATAATAGGTTTACATATCTCAACAGGTCGATCACAAGCCATCTCCCGGTCACCATTACCTGCGATTTTAGTTTTCCTATTTGCACCCACTGTAAGAGTGTTTAGGTTTTCTCGGATTAGGTTTAGATTTTCTTTAATGGTAGTAAATTTTTTCTCTATTGCAATAGCAAATCTCTCGAACCTCCACTCTAACCTTGTCAGCACCTGCGTTCCTTATTCACTGACATCAGAACAGTTGCTCCCCACTTCATCTGTCATGATTTTAGGATTATGCATTCCCACTCTGATAACAAATTGACGCAGTGCATAGCATGTTTATATGAGTCCAACACAAGATTGAAACTCAAAAATCTTGGAATTCACCAAAAAGAGTATGAAAACCCTAAAATTTAGGGAAAAGTTTTATTAATCAAGAAAAAATTCTCTAAAATAATAATTAATCTGTCTTTTTTAAAAGTAAACTTGTCCTTAAATTTAAATTAAATTAAAATACAAAGAATAATAAAAATATAAATTTATCTAAAAAAATAAACCCATTATATATACTTTTCTTAAAGACAAAAGAAAATATAAGTTTACTAAATACCTCTTATTATTTTACTTTTTCTTTACTTTCTCATAATTTCATGCACATCCATATAAGATGAACAAGAGCTCCTTCTCACCGTATTATCATTCTCACTTGTGGTTGATTTGCTTCATTTCCCACTTTTAAAGGTTAGATTTTTCCTCCAAATAGAACATATATAAAATTCTACTAAATTTTATTATAATATTTTTTGAAAGTGAGTGAGATAAAAAAATAATTTTATCATTAAGATGATTTTTATATTTATAAAATTAGGTTATTTTAAATTTTTGTTATTAATCTTTATGTTAATTTATGTAGTTAATGTGTTGTTAGATGTTAATTAATTAAAATTGAGGAAAAAATAAAAATTTAAGATTTATTGTCTAAATTTAAAATTTTATTCAAGTAATGGTAATTAATTAAACATATGGATAAGGGGACTGATATTTATCTTGACCATGACAGATTCTTTGGAGCGGTGTATGCGCAGTCAGGTGAACATAATAAATTTAATAGTGGGATGAAAAATCCCCATTGGGGCAATAAGTTTATTTTCGTTTTGTTATTTTTTATTACTATTTTTCTATTATTTAAAAGATAATATTTAATTAATTCGACAAAATTGTTATTAAAATAATAATAAATAAAAATATTACTAAAATATTAAATTAATATTAAAAGTAATAATAAAATAATATTATTATTTAATAATTAATATTAAGATAAAATAATTAATATTCTAATGTTATGTTATCGCACAGGTTTTATTATTAAAATGTATGAGATTAAAACTTTTATTCTTATAATTCTAAATAAAAGGTTAATAAATTAATATAATTTAGATGATACTTCATGAACAGTTTTAAATAATTAGGATTATATTATAAGATTTTTAATTAGGCTTAACGTTGAAAGAATCAGAACTAGAACTTGAATTTAATGAAAAATAAATAAATTCATATAAATTCTACTTAACTATAATAGAATAGAAAGAAATTTAATAAAAATTTAATTCGATATATAATAAATAAATTTTCATACCATTAGTTTCTGCACCTAACTCTAGTTAATTTGAGTCTTGAACATACATTAAGGCAAAAATCTTGAGTATTGAATAAAAATCAATATTTTTTTTATAAAAATTAAATAATATTAGTTATTAATTATAAAAATTTTAGTTGAAATTATTATTTTATATTTATATAAAATAATATTAAAAATATTAATTTCTATCTTATATTTTTATTTTATTAAGTATATTATAAAATAAAAAATATTATCTTTTCTATTAACAAATTAGGAATAAATTTTTCTTACTTACTATTCCATTTTTCATAAATTAATTTTAATTATCTTTATTAAACCTTAAACCCATAAAAATTTCACCATTCCTACAAGTGCTATTCCCCAAGCTCAAAACATGTAATATGAAAAATCTTAAACTACAGCCGAAAAGTAAGACTAAAAGTGTGAAACAACTTATCTTAAACATGAATATTAATATGAGATAAACTTGAAAAAAAGAACCTGACATCTATAGTGATGAATCTTAAACATAAAATTAGAACTTTAAACATAATATCAAGAGAGATGATTAGAATATTAAATGAAAACATCAAATTGTAAAAATAAAAATATTAAAATATATGAAAAAAGGTAAATACTTAAATATGTTAAATTTAACATATGAAATTAAAACCCCAACAGAAGCATATTAGACAATAGATATGAAACTTGTAAATTGAACATTGAAAACAAAATTATTTAAGTTACACTGAAATATGTTAAAACAAAATATATGAAACATGAAACATGAGATACATTAAACCTCTCACTTTAAACATGAGTATAGGATTGCAGCGGAGGAACTTTGTGTTCAGTAGACTATGGCCTAAAGAAGTGGAGATGGGTTTAATGTCAAAATCATGGAATATAGGGGGTCATCCTAATTGTATTAGGCTTATAAATAGTACTTAAGACACATTAAAATGGAGTTCATACTTTATTACTTGTAGTAAACTATTTTAAATGAAGATTATTTTTTCTTCTGCTCTTCTACGAGCATAGATTTATTAGTAGATATCCTAAAAATTATTAGTATTATCAATTTTGGTATATTTTATTTTATATATAATATTTATTATTAATAAATAAATAAATTTTTTATTTTCATACGTATGTTGTTTCCTTTATTTTATTATGTCAATTAACTAAATAATCTCTTGAAATGGTATCATAGTATGTTGGATTAAGTTATTATGCTGTTGCTTTGCTTGTGATCAATTTGAAATTAAAGATTTCATCAGGTATCATACATTGTTATGAATAGTGTTTATGAAAAATTTTAGTTTCTATATTGATCTAATAAGATTAACTATATTTAAATATGATTTAAAATTATAGTTGATGATCATTACATGTGGTGTGATGATGTATGCATGTTTGATTTCATTATAATTGAAAATGATGGCCTGAATGAAAGTGTTTTGTTCAAAGTCATATTGATTTGTTATCATGTTAATTGGATATGTTTAAATTTGTTAAATATGCATATGTATCAATGGATGAGGATTGTTACATGAGATGTGATGATGGATACATGATAATGTTCTTTTTGACGAAAAAAATGAAGAATTGAACAAAATTGTTTTGATTCAAATTCTTTTAAAATATCTTTCTAATTTTATATGTCAATGATATATTGCTTACTAATAATGATTTAACACACAGATACGTCAAGATTACTCTTGGGTATACTTCGGTTATCACAAAAGAGTTATATCAATAACCTAGGATATATACAATCATCAATCTATTTGTGTATACCCTAGAAACTCAGTCAACTCCAAAAGCCCAAATGTGAGTCGAGTATGAGATTATACTTGAAATCCTTAAGTCTTTACGATGTCACCATCATTTAAATTGCTCCACTAGACTTCTACTCGAAATTATAAGGTGACACTCTTATTGTCAAAGGAGACAAGTTCAATCTCAATTAAAGGTTCCAAAAATGAGTTTAGGTGTGAGCCCGTGTCTATAACCCAAGGGCATAATTATAATTTTACATTTTTACTGCACATGCATTTGCCTCCATTTTATACACCATTAACATGTCAACACGGTTTCATATTTATTTTGGGGATTTGAGTTTGTTAAGATAGAGTTTTAAGGTCGTGAACACAGGGACCTCAACATAATTAAAAGTAAGTTTTATTTTGAGTGGGATCCCAATTATATTTTTCAAATAAGGGAGGACTTAAGTTAAATTTTTATTTTTGACAAGTTCTGTCGATCGAATAGGGTGATTCATTTGATCAAATATTTGGTGACTCCCAAAAAAATTTGTGACTTCAAGTTCGTTCGAACAAATAGAGAATCTGTTCGATCGAAGTCATTCGTTCGGCCAAAATATTGGTTTGTTCGAATGAAGAAGGATTCGATCGACTGATAAAATGGGAGTCCCCTGACTTTGTTCGGGTGTCGAAGGATTCATTCGAACGAACTTTGGTTCGTTCGACCAAAGTAGACAGTTCGTTCAAATAAACTTCAATTTGTTCGATCGAATCGATGCGAAATGATGATTTTGCTATCTTCTAGAAACTTCTCCTTAAGAAAACTTAAGGGCAAAATGATAATTTCACCCCCAAGTTTATAAAAAGGGGATTGAGCCCCGATTTTTGGCCGTTCTTCTCCTTTTCCTCTTTTTTCCTTCCCTTTTTCACGTTCTCTCCCTCTCTCACTAACCCGTTATCATATTTTTCTCAAATTTTGATTTCTCTTCGTCTGTCGACCATATTCATCGTGTCTAACTACCCGAGAGCATCAATTTGACAAAAGAAATGCGAAGAACGAAAAGAGGCGCTAGGGTTTGGGGAAGAAAATTTGGGATTTTTTGACTTCCAAGCAAAACCGAGGAAAACTGACCATACTACGAGATTCATAGCATCATTTCTAACTTGTCTATTGAAGTCCCATTTGGCACAATCCAAGAGGGAGGTGAATTGGATAAAATAAAAATTTAAGCTTTAAGTAAAATAAGGATATGCTCTATGTGAATGAAAATAATGCTGTGCAAATAAAAATAGATAAACACACGAATTTTATAGTGGTTCGA
>JAVXUL010127821.1:0-16094 GCA_035590515.1 Trichilia minutiflora | reverse complement strand
ATTTTTGCATGCTATCCTGGAGTTATGATCTCTCCCCAGTTGGGCGAGAAAGAAAGATTTGTTAGGCTTTTCCCAATGTCCAACCTAACTCATGTTTTTATTAGAATTCTAATCAATCTCTCTCTCTCTAATTCAATTTCAATTGAAATAAATCACCATATATCTATATATATAAATCAATTGTAATTGGGAGTGTGAGAGAACCCAAAAATCAGACAGTGATAGCAGCCAAGGCAAAAAGAGTGATGCAGCAAAAGAAAAATAGCATAATGCAAAGACACTGACGAGGAAGAAAAATTGACGACAAGGACATAATATTCTACAGAATTTTTCAGTGCACAGATTTTGTTTTTCTGACGATCGGAGGATAATCCATCGTCCAATCAAGTTGAAATTTTAGAGGTACATTCAGGACATCTTGTTATTCAATCTGACAGTTTGATTGTCATTTGGATAATTATAACTTATATCTGACAACCAATTTCGAATGTGCTTATTTTTGGATGAGAAAGATTTATTTTCTACCAATTTCTAAGTTATTTTGGGGTTGATCTTTACTTGTTATTATTGAGAGTATTTACTCTATTGTTATTAGTGATTGTGGAATAGATTTTGTACCTAATAAATTTATATTTGTACCTAAAGTTTTATAGTAAAGATTTAGGTGAACTTCTAAAATGATTTCGTGATTTTTATCATTCACGTTAGAAGAGTTTTTCACGATAAAAATTGGATTGTGTTAATTATTATTTTACTGTTTATATTTATATTTAATATATTTATTTGATTCCTCGCATATTTAATCAAATAAAGAATTCTATAATTTTTTCCTAACATAAATTTTACCACAAACCTTGTATAAATGTCAAATTATACTTGTGTGCAAAAATAACATAGACCCACTGGTAGTTAATATATTTTTTATCATGATAATTTAACAAAATACCATGAGGGTGTCTTCTTTATTTTCTTAGACGTGATCTCTATCTTCCATGGAGAATAGAGACATAGCATCACTAGCAATATTACTAATATCTCTGATCCTTGGAGTGATTTGTCTTTCAATACCTTGCATTTCACATATTGAATAATATATCCTTAATTTGTATTGAATACAAACAAAAATTTATCTTTCTAACAAATTTGTTTACATCAAACATGATTGGGTTGCCAATATATTTGCTTGTACTAGAACTTGAGTTTAATATTACTTGTTGAAATTTTTAATCCCACCCAAAATCTTCTAAAACAAATATATTAAATAAATAATAATTAAAAATATAAATTAAAAAAAAATATCAATCACATAACATAAAAATTTATATCAAAAACTTCAAAGCAAAACCACAACCATCAAGACAAAAAAAAATTACTCTTTAGAAAATTATTACAATTACACTCTTAATAATTTTTCTTTCACCCCGGTTCTAATTACAGTCAATCTCACTAAATCCTATTATTTCTCCTTAAAAAATATATTGACTCAAAGATTAACTTCTAATCTTAATAGACTTCTAATTTTAATAGACTCAATTTTTCTAAGAAACTGTTTAATTTCAGGTACTTCAAGTAATACCAATTATTTTACAAGTAACCTTAACATCCAAATACATATAGTGAGTGATAGCATATTTCTGCTAGAAATACTAGTTTGTTTTTTTTACATGTTAAATATATTTAGTAAATAATAATATATTTTTACTAAGAATAGTAGTCCACAAGTTAGCTCTACAGGTACAGATTAGAATATTCGTATTTACCAATAAAGAACAAACCACCGGACCATTATTGGAATGAAACCTCATTGATCAAACCCAAGGGAGGGAAATTAGAAATCATGAGTGCGATAAATGACGGAAGGATTCCTGCTAATGGAATCTGGGTGCACATAGCAGAGAAAGGGAAAGCAAAGGACCACTTGTTCTCCTCATTCATCATGGCTGGGCAACGTTAGTATGTCGTTGCACCAGATATGCG
The DNA here is from genome assembly GCA_035590515.1 of Trichilia minutiflora. Taxonomy (NCBI): domain Eukaryota; kingdom Viridiplantae; phylum Streptophyta; class Magnoliopsida; order Sapindales; family Meliaceae; genus Trichilia; species Trichilia minutiflora. The sequence continues at coordinate 14,117 of JAVXUL010127821.1, read as the reverse complement.
AGGCTACGGAGACTCGGATTATCCTCAGGATCCTGAATCGTAACCTGAAGCCCAAATGATAGTAGTCCACAAGTTAGCTCTACGGCACCAGATATGCCCCATAATGTAACATTGTTCACCGTATCATTTTGTTACAGAAGTCAGGAAGAGCAGAAAAGTCAGTCTCCAAATATGACTGATAATATTGAGGAAGTTTTGTTCCCAAATGCTTCTGATCTTCTGGCTGCTCCTGCTGGTTTTGAGATCATAGATTTTCTTCAAACCCCATCTTCATTACCTCACTGGGTGAGCTCAGAACACCTTCAATCCTGTGCCGAAAGTTCAATAAAACCGGCTTCACAGGGGCACTGAGCTACTACCGTGCCGTGAACATGTAAGATGTCACAACATTATTTCCACATTTAATTCATGTTACGTTCGGTCACGTTCTAAATAAATAATAATCGAAAATTACACGTATTTTTATGAATTATATGTATAAAGGATGTATTGATGCAGGAACTGGGAGCTAACCAGCGCATAAAGATACGGGATTTGAATCATTTGGAACAAAGGATTACATAGAGGGAGAAGAATTTAAGATCCTTGTACCTGATCTTGAAGTAGTCATCTTGGAAGATGGACATCATTACATCCAGCAAGAGAAAGCTGAGCAAATTACGGATGAAATTCTGTCTTTCTTCAGTAACAAATCATTAGCATGCTCATCAATGCAGAGTTTGTAATTCGATGGTTATCAAGGTTTTGATTACATTCGTTTAAATTTACAAGTTTAATAAAAATTTTCCCCTTTTCGGTAATGGGTATTGATTTAATGTGTTTTAAGTACAATGTGTGATAACTCCATTCTGATTTGAAATAGTTATTAGTACGGCCCACCATTTTTGGTTCGTTGTTTAATTTTGTGGTCCATGCTAAATTAAAGACTGGCAGTAAGGGAAATTGAGAATTTCATCTACAAATTTTTTAGGGAATTTCTAGTAAAAAATGTCAATATCCCGAAAATTTGGATGGTACCTAATCTGATATTTACTCATTTGAAAATTGAGATTTCCGCATACATAATCATAAGAAGATTTTGTATGGCTTTTTAGTCGGCAAATCCTATTGAAGAAAATTTTCAGATACTGGAAGCCGATAGAAACTAAACTTAGATACATAACCGTAGCCATGAGCAGCAAACTTTGGTGTTACTCAACATTTAAGTGAAAGGGCACATGCATTACCAAAGTGGAAATGCCCAAATTTGTAATAATAATATAAAAGGTTAGGATAACATCAGTTATTATTAGTGTGTGTTTGGCTACTGTGCATTTTAGAGTATTGAACTATTGATATTCAGTGCGAATACCTAAACGTTTCGTTTTGGTTTACCAATTGCATAAGTTAATTTTTAAACCTCTGTGGACTTCGCTCCCAGTGTGGGTTCCACCATATTATCTAATGGGCCCCATTCCACGTCATATCTGATCTCATCTCATCGAGTAATGAGAAATTGGAACTGATCCCCTATTTGAACCCGCGTACCATTGATTGGATCATTTAATTTAAATTTTAACTTATTAGATGGATATTTTCAAAAAACGAGAAGTGGGACCCACGTACTTCCCAATTGTGTAAAAAATTAACGATTAACTAATATTCCGCCACGTGTCCATGGACTACGAATTTTAGAACAATCTTCTTATCTTCAAAACTATGTACATGCTTACTTGTAAACCAGAAGAATCTAATTTTAAATGTATTTATTAAAATACTTATGGTTAAATGACCATTTCTTTCCCCTTTATCTCAGTAATTATTATGCATTACCAACTCATTTAAATAAATTATATCACAGCTGGCAATTTTCATAAATTATTTTATAAATTTATTTATTTATTTATTGAATTAGTTGTTAATTAATAAAGAATATAAATGGTATAATAAATATATTATTAGTTCGATTACTGAAGGTAATTGTTTATTTTTTTTTTTAATTATACGAGTCCAACGTGCCGGCCCCGGCTTAGCTTAGTGGGCCCATTTGAATTTATTAATTCGAATTTGGTATAAAAATGATCAACCAATGTACACCCAAAACATTTAAAATGTTATAATTAATTATAATTATACCCAGCGGGTACCCAACATAAAAAATAAAGTACAAAATTATATGATGTTTCTTTTTTTTTTTTTAAGTCTTATATACACTCGTTTAGTCAAATTAAACGGCACTTGATTAAGAGGTTGCTTCTTTCAGCATTTGATCTCTCACTTTTACGGCATTATTTTTTCATTTTGCAAAAAATATATGGGTGGAACGATTTTTGTTGTTTTTTGTCATAAGTCTCAAGTATAATTAGATGCTAAAACATTTTAATTTACTTGAAGACTAGAAATTTCAAATTGTAATAAAATTTATTTCTTAAATTTTGAAAAAATATTATGATTAAAAATATAATTATATAATTTATAATTTACTAATATTAGATCAAGTGTTTATAAAAAATATAGATAGATACTATTAAAATTGTATTATAAATGTCTGTGCGGCAATTAAGAGCCGAGCCTACTTAATTAGAAAGAAAAAATCCCCTCATAAATTATTTACCGGATAAAAACTATTCTCATAATATATATGCGATCCCGTTATATTGAGTTGATAGAAGAACAAGTTTTATTGTTAAAGTTTATATTAATAATTTTAGATATAATTCTTTATCTCGATTTATAGTACGGTTCATGTTTACTCAAAAAACAATTTATATTAGTTATACTTAGATTTAGATATGTCAGTTTTATTAAAATTGTAAGCTTTTTATTGTAAATTTTAAAATTATTATATTTATAAACTTCATGATACCAAATAATTATATTTTAAGTTAATTGTTGAATTTTGATAAATAATTTATCATGTAATATTGATTTGAACTTGGGTAGAAAGTTGAAATCAAATTGAATTAAGATGAAAATTGATTCGAAATTGAAAATAGTTGTGAAATTTGAATATTTTAGGAGTGTGTAAAAATTTTATCTAGGTATTTATAAGCATTACAAGCTTTTGATATATTTAAAAATTTAAATACATATCGAATGTTTGTTATGATTGTCATAGGTAGATCCCATGGATTAGGAACGTGACACTCTCCTTTCAATATGAGATTCAATCTTACTTTTAGTTATTTTAAAATTTATCAGAAACTATTTCTTACTCATACCTTTTGTCCCGATACCATGCCCAACCCTTTAAGATCGAGGTGTTACAAGTCCATCAATTTTTGCGTGACTCATTTCTGTGGCCATCATCATATCGACTATAAGATCTAACTTGATGTTATCAATTATATTATCCGTTTTGATCCTATCCATTTTGACATAATCTATAGAGTCTTACAGTTTTATTCTTAATAATAGATTCAACCCATCTTAAAAGATCTCATTTATAACTTGGCTTCATTCTTACATATATAGTCAAATAATTTTTCTTTTATTCTAATATGGGACTCGTCCTATCCTAAACTATTCTAAAAACGGTTAAAAATCACTCATTTCTTAAGTTTTTGTATCATGATGTCACTCTTTGTCCTCTAAAATAGGGATATTATAAATATACACTTACAATTTTATTTTTAAATTTAAGTAAAAATAAACAATATCAAATATATTATATAGTTAAAATGATTATGTTACTAATTAGTTTAAGAGGTATAACAAATAAAATGTATCATATACTGTTTGATGTTGATTTTATTTCATGACATTAATAAGTTGAGAGCTTGCGTATTTTTATTTTTGATTGTAATATAATAATTAAAATATTTGATAGTTAAAATGACTCATTTCTTAAGTCTTTTATCACGATGTCACTCTTTATCCTCTAAGATAGGGATATTATAAATATACACTTATAATTTTATTTTTAAATTTAAGTAAAAATAGACAATATCAAATATATTCTATAGTTAAAATGATTATATTACTAATTAGTTTAAGAGGTATAACAAATCAAATGTATCATATATTGTTTACTATTGATTTTATTTCATGACATTAATAAGTTGAGAGCTTGCATATTTTTATTTTTTATTGTAATATAATAACTAAAATATTTGATAAATTCTCAATTTTATTAATAATTATTTCGTATAACTTGGTCACATATTTATATTTGATAGTTAGACAAATTATTTTTATAGTAATAACTTCAAATTTATAATATAATATTATTAAATACAATATTTAAAATTATACATTTTTAACATCCCAATTTTAAATACATCAGGAAACAAACTTTTTGTGGAACCCTTTGATTAAATTCATTGAAATTGTTCTAAAGTTTGTTTTGAGACTGAGGGGAGTTAATACCTACTCTTGTCTTTAATATTGTAAATCAAATATATTAGAATAAGGCCCCATTTTCTCAAAGTTCAATTTAATTAGGTATATATAAAAAAAAATAAAATTATTGGGGTAAAAGAAATCAATGAATGTTTTTAACACCAACGAGAAGCAATTCAGTAAGTAGGGTGACTGTGATGTGAATGAGTTTCGCTTAGCATTTCCTATAAAAAATAACACTCTAGGAGTGACGTCGGGAATGCTTTCTGACGGAAAAACTTCGATACTTAAGTCAGTGAAGATGAAAGAAAGAAAGGAAAGCTTAGTAAATAAAAGAGATTGAGTTGAGAGATAATAACCATAATCCATTTGTATTGTGGTTCATTTTTCTTTTATAGGGCTCTTGGCAGACTGATAGATATGATTTGACATCGAAAAATGGGAATGATGGGATTACTTGTTCTTGAATAGTGTGCTAACCATATTCATTTAAGAGCTGTGCTATCAGACTGGAGGGTTATAGATCCTGCCACCATCATATCATCTGAAATTCAACGAGAAATGAGATAGATGGCTTTTATGACAGGGCAGTGTTTTAGATTACAGGAACTTCTGTGCCTTTTTAATCATTTTTATTTTTATATTAATATCAAGAGCTTTCTGAACTAAGGATAAGAAGTCCTCGAGGTCGAACGTCTTTTGGATTGAGGGTGAGGAGTCCTCAAGATTAGGGACGAGGAGTCCTCGAGATTGACCGTTCTCTGCTTCAGGTGCGAAGAGTCATCGAAATTAGGGACGAAGAGTCCTCAGAATTGACCATTCTTTATTTCAGATATGAAGAGTCCTAAGGATTGGGGGTCCTTAGAATCAAAATTGAGAAGTCTTCAAAATTAGATATTATCTAAAATAAATTTATTACACACTTATTTGAAAGTTCTCTATATATCATCTTCACTTTTTACCTATTCAAAATTAATTATTAATATTATAAATTAACACTTCTTATACTATTATATCATCCTAAAAACCTTTATTAATCAAGACAATTAATATTTAGTTATGCTCATAAGTTAATATGATAGAATAATAATTTAAATTTACACTTTAATTTATATAGAACATAGTTACATAAATAAAATTGATATATTACGTTATTTATAATTTTTTTATATATACATTCTTTTGTAATTAATCAATCTCCATATTAAAAAAAAAAGAAAAAGGAAAAAAGAAAAAACTCACGTAATATAATTTCATTACATAAACACATTAAAACCGTATTATTCAAAAATCTTCCTTGAATTGACATATTTCTTTTGTCTGCCACGTGTTAAGCTAAGCCACGATTTTATTGTTTGAAATTAGATGTTCAGACTTCAGAGAGTACAGATACAATAAAAGCGCCTAAAAATTATATTAATTACTGTAATAAATATTATCAGCTCGACAACTCTGAACTCTTTAATAAATAAACTGTTAATTAAGAATTTGATGCTTCCTTTATTGCTTTTTTATAATAATATATATTTTTAGCAAAGTTAAAAAATAATTATTTATTTATTTTAAAAATTGAATATGTATGTGTTAAAATAATTATTATAATTAAAATAAATTACACAACGATACTATCAAACAGTAAAATAATTATTCAAAATTATAATTATTTTTATTGTCTTTTTTATTAAATCTTAAAATACATATAAAATTAACTAATTGCCCTTTTTAAATAATTTCAATTATATATCAAAATCTCCCGATATACTTATGTTGATGCAAAAAGTTGACTTTACTCTCAACCTCGAGCATCAGTTGGTCTTCACTTTTTGTTCCTGAATTTTGAGACTGTAAAACACAGAACACCTTAAAGGTAAAGTCGATTTCCCGACGAAAACCATCCGATATTTAAGTTAGAGAGAGTTTTACTTAGTGTGTGAGAGAGGTGTACATGCAAACCAAGAACATGAAAAGCTTTCCTGTATGAGAGTGAGTGTGTGTCCCCTAAAAACCCCTCTATTCTTTTTTTGGAAAGTATCTGTAAAATTCCCACCCAAAGTCTGTGAAAAATCTCTTGGAATGAGTGAAAAATGAGAGAATCTGTACCTTCCGCGATTTCTGGATGCTGTATATTAGAAGCCTAGGAGTTTGTACCTTTGGACACGTGTTGCCACATGATTGGTGTGCCCAAGATAACTTGCTGCAAAAGTTAGAGGGTATGAAAAATCGTGATACTGTTCCTTATCACGTCATTCCCGAGGCCCCGAGTGCAGATCCCTTCGAGTGAAGCTTCTAACTTTCCCGATAATGAAATCCCTTGGTTCTCGGGAGGCCCTTATACAGCGGGTGATAGTTTTGAAGACACCAGATTATAGTATCGAGGAGACATGTACACCCTGAGTGCCCGCGAGTCCCTACTTTCTTGAAGAGAACATGTCGGTCCGACCCCCCGATTCCAAGAGGCTTGTTGTTGCAAGTCCCGAATCTGAGTGCGAGTTAGCCACGAATGATGCGGAGACCTCCTGACTATCCGCCTCAAATAGAGTACCCGAGGCAGTTTAACCATCTCCCATGTGATGCAATCATCTTCTCGGGACGATGCCGTATTAAGGGGTCCATTTGGAAGTGATGCGCACATTTGTCGGGCCTGGATCCGTGGACTGGGCCTTGACAAAATACCCCAACACTAAGCCCCCCTAATTTTTAATTAAGTAAAGCTTTAATTAAAAACTGTTCAACTTCTGCTCGACTGGCACAGGCTGTCGTCATGTTTCGGTTACCATCATCGGGAACATAACCGTCAGTACACGTGTCATTCCCCCATTGTCAGATCAGTCTAAAAGGTCGCGATATTCAGACCATCATAATTACCAACTAGGACGGGTCCCACTTCTTTTAAATTTTAAAAAGAAACCGACCCTTGACGTTCTGTATTCGAGTGATGTGGCACTCCCCTATCCATTTAATCAAAATCAATGGTCGGGGTCCCTTCAGTTCGTCTATAAATATCCCTTCCTTCTCAAATGAATATTTTTCTCTCTCTTTCTCTCTTCGTTTGCAAACAAAAAATAACAACACCCAAGCACAAAACAATTCGGGTCAACTTCGTCGATTCTCAGCATCCTCGACACTTCTAACACTTCCATTACTTCTCATTCAGTAAGTATTTTCTCCTCTTCCTTTTTAAATTCGCAGTTAAGCTTCCTGTTCTGTGAATAATCTGTAAGGAAGCATGCTTAGATGAAGTTGAAAACAGTTAGGGTAGGAGGCCTAATAGGGATCGAGTAGAAAGATGTCATAGGTTGTTCGTGATCCCGAAATAGCCATCTGACCCCTTTTTTGTTTCTGTGAGCAGAAATGGCTTCTATTTCTAGCTCTCTAATCCATCCCGAGACTGTTGAAGGGGGGACAATGTAGGGACGGGCTTGAAATTAGTGGCCAGCCCCGAACCAATTTCTGAGGCGCGGCCTCCCTATGAATAAGACTGGTTCCATTCGACGGTCATGGAGACCGACTTAGAGGCTTACACAACCTTATTCAATATCCCTGAGGACATATATCTCTGAGCCCCCGAGGCTAATGAGATGCCTAGCCATCCTCCTGAGGGCGAGATGGCCTTCAACAAGGAACTATTCCACCTCAGGATCAGGTTGCCTCTGCAATCTTACTTCTGTATGCTCCTGGCCCGTACGATGATAGCCCCTACCAGCTAAATCTGAACAGCTGGAGGACACTGGTGAGGTTGTACGTTATGTGGGGGCAGATATCCAATTTTTTGCCCCTGATGGAGGAAATAGAGCACATGTTTGTGTTGAAGAAGAACTCTAGAAAAAATCCTGGGTAGATATTCCTTCAGGTCAGGCCTCAAAAGCCTAACCCGATTAAGGGGGCCACAAGCAATAAGGACTGGAAGAGTAAATAGTTCTTTGTAGGGGAAAATTGGAACTCTGAATCGCACTTGTTCGTGCCAAACGCCTTTTGCGATCCTTTGTTTTGGTCCGTAGAAGTGGAGCCAAGTCCTCGTAACTTAGAGATAATTAGACAGGCTAGGGACAAGTCTCTGGATAAAAAATGGCTGTTTTTTTATTCCAGTCTGATAGCCTCGGGCTTGGTGAAGACATGCCCGAATCGAGACTCAGTATTGTCCAGAGTATAACCTCTTCCTGAGTATATATAATTTGAATGTATTATCTGCACATATGAACTGCTAATTAGTTCAAGTATGATAGAGTAAATCTATGTTTGTATAGTATATTATCAAGAATAGCGTACCTAACTGCTCGGTTCTTTATCTTTCTGGCTTTATTCTGGTCACTCGGAAGCTCTCCATGCTGGATATACGATTTTAGCTCCCTCATCCAGGTCGGGTCGGGGGTCTCCTGTAGAGCAGCAATAAAATCTTCTTTAAAGTTCACACTCCTATGCATTAGGAGCTCGATTGGTACTGTAGCTGGAGACTTCCCTTTGAATATCGATGCCAACCTAGCTACAAAGTTGGCCTTGGAATTTTCTTCTTGGAGGAGTTGTTTAATAGTGACGCTCTGAAAGATCTCCATCAATTTCCTGGCTTGAACTAAGTAGGCTTGCATGTTGTCTTCCCGAGCCTGGAATTGCCCATTCAACTGACTGGCGATTAACTAAGAATCGCTATAGACGATCAGATTCCAGGCTCCTAAAGCCTTAGCCAGTTTCATCCCATTAATCAACGCCTCATACTCGGCCTCGTTATTGGTCACTTTGAAATCAAATCGCATGGAGTACATGACTTTTTCTCCACTCGGTCTTCTCAAAATTATCCCCGCTCCTTCCCCTTGTATATTTGATACCCCATCTATGTACATTCGCCATGTCCCCTCTGTGATCCGAGGATCGGGGTTGTTACTCTCGTCTCGATTATTGCTAATATCCGAGACCTGTAATATGGCTAGTTGATCTGAGATTGTAAATTCTGCCATAAAATCCGCCAGTGCTTGCCCCTTAATGGCCCTTCGAGGCTTGTAATCGATGTCATATTCACTCAGTTCAACCGACCACTTCACTAGCCTCCCTGATAAATCGGGCTTGTGAAGGATCTGTCTCAGTCATCACGACTACACGGTGAGCCTGGAAGTAAGGGCGTAGCTTTTTGGCAGCGATGACGAGTGAAAGGATGAACTTCTCATGGGGAGTGTATCGTGTCTCAGCATCTAATAATGATTTGTTGGTGTAGTACGCAGGCCTTTGCACCTTCTCCACATCTTCTTTGATAAGAATAGAGCTGACAGAGTGTTTGTTAACCGCCAAATACAACTACAAAACGTCTCCCTTCTCAGGACTCACGAGGTGGGGAACGTGAACCAAGTACTCTTTCAGCTCTCGGAAGCTCTGGTTACAGCTTTCATTCCACTCCAACTTCTTCCCCTTCCTCATCATCTGAAAGAAAGGAAAACATCTATCCGTAGCCTTTGACATAAATCTGCTCAGAGCTGCCAACCTACTTGTCAAACTTTGTAGCTCCTTTATTGTGGTCGGGGGCCTCAGATCAAGTATAGCCTAGACCATATGTGGGTTGGCTTCGATGCCTCTTTCACTGACCATGTATCCGAGGAACTTCCCTGCTCCGACCCTAAATGAGCATTTCTCGGGATTCAATTTTATGTTATACCTCCTTAGGTAAGAGAAGGTTTCTTCCAAGTGTTTAGTATGGTCTACGGCTTGTACAGACTTCGTGATCATGTCGTCTACATACACCTCCATGGTGGACCCTATCAAAGGCTCGAATACTTTATTGACCAATCTCTGAAATATGACCCCTGCGTTCTTTAACCTAAAAGGCATAACTGTATAATAATACAGCCCTTGGTCAGTAACAAATGCAGTCTTATCCTGATCGGGCTCATACATCCTAATCTGATTATACCCCGAGAAGGCGTCCATAAAACTAAGGAGCCCGTGGTCAGCAGTGGCATCCACTAACTAGTCGATTTTTGGAAGAGAGAAGTTGTCCTTCGGGCAAGCCTTGTTCAGGTCAGTGAAGTCTACATACATCCTCTACTTCTCATTGGCTTTCTTCACCATCACAACATTTGTAATCCATTCGGGGTACTGAACTTCTCGGATAAACCCCGCTTTCAAAAGCTTGTCCACCTTAATTTTAATAGTCTCTCTCCTCTCTGAGTTAAACGTCCGCCTCTTCTGCGCTACAGGTTTGAATTTCGGGTTCACCATCAACCTGTGAGCTATAACCCGAGTACTGATCCATGGCATGTCATCATAGGACCAGGCGAACACATCTGAATTCTTCTTGAGTATCCGAATAAGTGATGCTCTATACTCGGAGACTAGGCAAGACCTAATCCTCATTGATCTCTCGGGTCACTCTTCATCTAGGATGACCAACTCCATCTCTTTAACTGGCTCGGGTGATGATGATTCCATGAATCGATTACTCTCTCTCTTTGGTTCTCCTGAGAGCTCCTCCTACCGACTACCTTGTTCACACCCCTTAGTCTCGCTCTCTAAGAGACGCTTATGAATGCAATATGAGCTTCACAAGGCAGTAGCGAAGCAGGATCGGGCTTTCCTCTGGTTTCCTCTCACAATCTCGATTCCCTCTTCAGCTCTGAACTTCAGGTTCAGGTAGTGCACGCTTTTCACTACCTTCATGGATCGGAGAAACGATCTCCCAAGAATCATGAAGTAGGGCATTTTTAGGTCCATCACCTGAAGTTCTACCATGGTGACCTTTTGGTAAGGCTTATCGCCAATTATAATTGGTAACTGTACGGTCCCCAGGGGATACACGCATGATTCTTCAAATCTATGCAGTGCAGTCTCTGCTGGCCTTAACCTCAGGTCTTCTATCCCAAGAATCCAACGTTTCCTTAAAGATGATGTCAGTGGAGCTCCCTGTATCAATCAAGATCCTCCCGACTGGGGAAGGCCCCACTGTCATTGTAACAACTAGAGCATCATCATGAGGATAATTAACTCTATTTTCATCCTCATCTGTAAATATAATCGGTACCAAGGCTATCCTCGGTTTCTTCTCTGCACGCACATTCAGTACATACGGCTCCACATTTATACTCGGGATAGAATATCGAGCATAGTTCTTTCTAAATTTATTTGAATTTTCTATCAATATGGGACCGCCTATAATCATCATTGTGCCATCATTCCTCGGGGCCCGTCTCGGTTCTTAGGCCCTTCATCTCCATAAGTGATAAACTCGGTCAGGTAATTATTCCTGATCAAGACTTCAATTTGATTCTTCAACTCGTAACACTCCTCCGTTGAATGTCCCACGTCTTGGTGGAATTCACAGAATCTGTTTCTCACCTCCCCTAAGAATCTACGTGTAATTGGGCGGGGATCCAATAACAAAGTCCCCCGTTTCTTGACCTCTTCCAGAATTTGCGAAAATGGAGCGTTCAAGAGAGTGAACTTCCTCTTGACTTCTCTCTGCTCCACTCGCCTCGGTCTATCTACCTGGACGACCCACTTTAAATTGTCTCTTCGAGGCGATCTACGTTCCCGGGGATACTGCTCCTCTCTTCTCCTGTCACCCCGATAGTACTTGGGGACTCGATCTCTTTCTCGATTGGTTTCAAGAAACCTTCTCCTGTCACCTCCCTATTTTTTATTGTCGAGCTTTTTAAACCGACTGTTGTCTCTCGTGGGAGCCCCTGCGGGCTTCTGTTCTTTTATTTTGAGTATCACCTGGTTCTCAACTTCTATCTCATCAAGTATCTTTCTCCGTGCCGCCTCATAAGTGCCCACCGAGGACTTGCAGATAGCATACCAGGCTCTGTCTATCTTTAGTCCTTACCTCAGCCCCTCCAGGGGTAACGGATGATGGTAAGCCCCCAGCTCGAGTACGTCCTCGTGGTACCTTTTGACGAAGCTCCTGAGGCTTTCATCATTTCCCTGTTTAAGAAGTAACAGAGAGCTCAGGGTCTTGGTGCTGAAGACTGCACCTTTAAACTCGGTGGTGAACACCTCGTACAGCTGTTCAAAACTCTGGATACTCCCAGGGATCAGGCCCATAAACCACTTTTTAGCCTGCCCCTCTAGGGTCAGAGGGAATAGGCGACATATCTGTTCTTTGCTCAGTCTTTGGACGAGCATCATTTTATGGAAAAAATTCATGTGTAGTGATGGGTCTATCTTCCCAGAGAATGGAGTAATATGGGGCATCTTGAACTTTTTGGGCAAGGTTTGACCCAATAGTTTAGGTGTGAAGGGCGACCTTGCGTAGGGACCGATCACTGGAATAGGGTCAGTCAGTTCATCTTAGGGGTTCGCCTTCTCTCTACTCAGCTCCTCTATCACCTTTCGTACGAAGGACTCCATATCTCTATCCTTGTTGTTCGTTCTCCGTTCCTCCTCGCAACATGGATTCTCTCTCCCAGTCGTCTCATGTTCCCTTCTCTGCCTCCGCTCCAACAATATCCTCATATCTTTTGGAAGCGGGTTAGAGTCATCAGGTATCTCCTGGACATCATCTGGGCTTTGAGAAACCCTCGTAGACCCGGGGTGGCGACTTTCCCAGGTCACAGGAGGCATACATGTATCTTTGGCGCCCACTCTCCTTGAATGGGGGCCTTGTACAGCCTTGTTTTTTCCTTTTTCTGTTGTTGTATATCTTCTGACCCGGGATTGTATCCTAAATCCTTCCTCATCCCTCACCATAGTGTCTAGCTAAGGGAAGCTGCTTTCCACCGTCTTATTCGGTACCCTCACCTCCTGTACATTGGCTTGCATCATCTTCTTCATCTCCGATACCTCTCTGATCAATATTTGCATTTGCTTGTCCTTTTCTGCATGTCGCTGCTCACTGTCTTGTAGCAGCTGTCGTAACCTGGCTATTTCCTTTGTTTTCCTTGCATGACCCAATCCACATGCTTGCATCTCAGCGACGTTTGACCGAGGACTCCCATGCTCCGGAATCTTATGCAGGGCACTATCAGCCCTTTTCGCTATGGCAGTTGCTTTCATAGAGACTCCCTCTGTGTCTCTACGTTCAAAAATGTGTCTCCTGATAGTGTAACCTCTAATGTTTATCATTTTTACTGAAAATATTTTGTTGGCTGGCTTTTGTTTGGTTCCCACAGACGGCGCCAAATGTTGATACAAGAAGTTGGCTTCGCCCTCAACCTCGAGCACCAGCTGGTCTTCACTTCCTGTTCCTGGATTTTGAGACTGTAAAACACAGAACACCTCAGGGCTAAAGTCAGTTTTTCAGGAAAAACCCTCTGATGCTTAAGTTAGAGAGGGTTTTGTTTAGTGTGTGAGAGAGGTGTGCATGCAAGTCAGGAATATAAAAAACTTTCCTGTATGAGAGTGAGTGTGTGTCCGCCAAAAGCCCCTCTATTCTTTTTTTGGAAAGTATCTGTAAAATTCTCGCCCAAAGTCTGTGAAAAATCTCTTGGAATGAGTGAAAAATGAGAGAATTTGTACCTTCCTCGATTTCTGGATGCTGTATATTAGAAGTCTAGGAGTTTGTACCTTTGGACACGTGTTGCCGCGTGGTTGGTGTGCCCAGGGTAACTTATTGCAAAAGTCAGAGGGTATGGAAAATCGTGATACTGTTTCTTATCACGTCATCCCCGAGGTCCTGAGTGCAGGTCCCTCAGAGTGAAGCTTTCAGCTCTCCCAAGAATGAAATCCCCTGGTTCTTGGGAGGCCCTTATACAGCGAGTGATAGTTCCGAGGACACCAGAATATAGTATCAAGGAGACATGTACACCCCGAGTGCTCGTGAGTCCCTACTTTCTTGAAGAGAACATTGAAATCCCACTAAGGCAATCCAAGAGGGTGGG